>JAHZMW010002353.1:0-43150 GCA_027743745.1 Alloscopus bannaensis | reverse complement strand
CTCATTTGAATCTAATTACGCATATCCGTTCGAGATATGCAAATTCAAAAACAGGAAAAAACTTATCTAAAGCCCTTCGTATGTTAGTAAAGCTTAAATAACTTTACTACAAAAGTTCTCAGTTTAGGAATATATAATCTCTACACAAAATACAAAACCCATTTCGATGGTTTAAAAGACTATGCTAACTTTTATCGCTTATTAAAAGTCTCTCCAAAACTCTTGAGATGCCTACACTGATAAGGTTTATGTGATATGACTAAAATAAATCAACTCTTTCACCATAATATTATATTTGTGCTCTCTATGCTTATTTCAGATCAAATTACCCATTCTTCACCAATTTTTTTTCTGTACAAAGGCAGGCAGTATTAAAGCACTTTTACTCGAATCACAGTGAATCGTTTACTTACACAAATCTCTGCTCGAGAAGTGATATCACCTTCCCTTGTTCTCGCCCATGACTTCGTATTATTTTTCCGTTTCCTATTTCAGAATTACCTCGACGACTCTGTCATTGGTAATGTAACGGTATCATCTCTAACATCGAGTTTTTTACTCTCCTCCACACAATTTGCCTCTGTGGTCCAATGGCTAAGTCGCCGGACGCCGGGGTAATACATGGTATGTGAGCGCGGGTTCAAATCAGTCCCCCGGTAGCAATTTTTTTGCCCAATTTTTTGTTTTTTGTTTTTGTTTATATATATGTAATTAAGATTACATGATAAAAATCTAGGACGGCCACGTTAAACGTGGACGATCGGGTTTCTCGTGTTGTATAAAAAAGCGGTACTTGCATGGTATTGCGTTGCGAGTACCAAATTGTGGCATATATGGTATTGGTTGCAAAGCATCGGATCGCTTTCTTTATTATGTTAGAGGCTAGAAATTCGCATCCTCTGTTGCATAAAAGCTTTGAATATTTTTGTTATATCAAATTTCCGTTGGGATTCCGATATCAAAATCTAATATGAGAAAATTTTGAAACGCACGATAAATAATATTATGTCTAACAGTGTCTTTCAGAGAATGGTATCATCACTTTTCATAAAACGTTTAATCCATCGCAATATATCCTCCATTTAGTGTACAAGTTAGGTAGCGTTACAATATAACCAACCTGATTCACTGACATCGGATGGTTTTCCAAATAACTGCACACTGTATAATATTAAAGTGTCTTTATTTATACAATTAAAATGTGTTGTATGGTTGAAATAATTACGTTGGTTAATTTGAGTTCCATTGTTTTTCACACTTCAATGTAAGAGAGAAAAAAAGAGCATTTGAATCAACACACTCTCCGAAAAATCAGACATGAAATGAAAACGCTGAAAGTGGTTATACATGTATAACCCAGAATCACGAATCGTAATTGACTAATGATGCAAGTACTGTTGGTAAACATTTGAGACGAGGGACAGTGAAATGACAACATTTAAATACTATGCAGTTGCTGCAACAGCTAGAATACCGAGAATACCTCAACAGCACAGTGACATTATCAAAGTTTCTCTAGAAAAAATTGGAAGAAGGGCAATATGCAACTCAGAAACACAATTATTTCTTTTACTTTTATCGGAAGATATAATATGTCGCCAATAAATAATGACTCGATATTTTGAAAGATTTCAGAGTTCTTCTCAGCACAGGTCTGCATTCCAATCGATTAAGATTTGACGCATGGGTAAGAGAACTACTTGCTTGGGGCTTGCTGGGAACGAAGGTCTGGTGAACTAAGCGTAAGATTGATGCAGACTACAAGCCTCAACACTCAAACCATTTTACAAAGACTCTCTGTGTTCCACTGGAGGAAAAAGTATTAACGTTACTAACAAGAGTGCATGTTACACAGTTTAGAAATAAAACATATAGAGGATTCGGTTGAAACGTTTACCGGAACCCCCATGTTTTTGCATTACGTATATTATGTAAGCATTTCCATTAGCGTCACTGCGTATCAGACAAATCCCTTCGCATCCCGAACTTTTCATGTGCGATTCCAGTGATAATAGGAGACATTATCGAATAAATGAAACAAAAACAATTAGTAATACAAATGAAACACTCCCACTCGTGTAAACAATGGTGACATCTAATTTGTTCTCACAAACAGAATTACTGAGATATCAAAAATTAATATACATAAACGCTAATATAATTGGTGACGAGGTGTGGCATAAGTTAGTAAGACTTTGCCGTGCAAAGCACTTGACTACAGCAAGCAATTAAGTATTGCTTTATAATTATTTAATTGTTTAGTTCTAGAATCGATACTTAACAAATTCAACAAAACAGTGACATCGCTTGAGGCTGTTTCACATCTGTGTAACACATACGTACTAACAAGAACGATACATATAACTAACTAACTACTATAACTTTGCGAAGGTGGCTAACTATTGTGCTACACATGTATTAGCAAAATATCACTGTCTCATGCATTTAAATGTTTTATTATGTACTTGTCTTATACAAAAAGACACGTCAAAGCAACTTCAATTAGTTTCGAAGCAATCAACTCCTGATTGGAGAAGATAAAACGGATATGGCTCAAGAATTAATTTGCTAAATGACAGTATGTACATCTTATTAGAAGACTGAAGGAAATAGCCTAAGGTTATGAATTTAACAAATACGTATGTATAAAAATGTACGATCAGTTTGTTGGCTTATCCGGCCGTCATCACGATAACTAAAAATAAATAAATATCTGATAATAATATTCATAATCGGACTTCAGCACAAGGGCAGGAATCAAAATATCGCTAAATCGATTTGTGACCCAGTTCATGACTTCAATCGGAAGTGGGCAATACGACGGGTCACGAAACATAACGCGTTTGACATGTCCTTGGAAAGCTATTCACTCAAACTTCGAATATGATAATCATCTTAATTTTCGAACGTCATAGACTCGAGAATCGCTCCTTCCAACGTCCTCGCTAAACTATGTTTGCAAGATTTTATTTATCAAGTAGATGGAGAAAGTACATGATGCCACACAGCAACGAGCAGGACACATTGCTCCCACACAAGCGGATTACTTCACTTTATCATAATGAATTAATACAATATCATCAGCAAAAACCCACTCATGCAGTTCGTTTTGAACATGTCTCGAAATCCAATGAGAAGAGTGACATTGAATTTGCTAAATGTCAGCATGATTTGCCGCAGGTGTTTAATCAGATACGAGTTTATATGAGTGATGACTTCAGATTTAACCTAACTGTAGTACGATATTACTGAAGAGTACAATAAAATCTCCTCTTCAGCCTTTCTTCTTTAAAGAATCATACTATATTATGTATTATAGCTAGAAGCCTTTGTAATTTCCGGAATAAAATAAAATCCCAGTATGTGCAACCTTCATTTAGATAGATAATTTGGTTTTCAGTGGACGTTTATTTTGCCAGTCGACTGTCGAGGAAATAGCAGTAGAAGCTGACTTTACTCTCGCACTGCTTTGAAACAATGAGATCAATCACTGTTTGCTGGTAGACTTGTGCTAGGTGGAGTAGATAAGCCACGTGTAAATGTCCATTATTTAAATCAAATTGAACCTCATGTCACAACTTATGTTCTATTTGCTTTGTACTTTCCTTCCGATTCAATGGAAATTGCGACTTTAGTTAATATCTTGTGTAACACAAGTAAATCATGTCAGGTTAGATGAAAGAGTTGCAAAAGAAATCGCTGATGAATAGACATATCGTACTATGTGTAATGGTTTCAGGACTAATAGGATCATCAAAGTTTTTGTAGAAAATTAATTTCGTATTTGTAAGTATTCTATGTATCGGTATTATTCACAGTGCTCAACAATTCCTTGTCTCCGTCAACTGTACGTAACGCTCAATATCGATTCATAGTTTTTTTTTTTCATTTTCAATTTAATTTTTTTTCAACATCCTTCAGCCACTGTCATGAGACGTACGTTTTACCCCACTCTCAAACACAAAAACCTTCGATCATGGACCTTTCAATAGATTCGTAAGAACCTATACATGTATGATGTTGTCTGTATTTTGGCATGATTTCACTTTGAAACTTATTACTCTCAAAAAGTTTTCCCCGCTTCCTCTCTCTCGGTCTGATGTCGTACTGGTTGTGTCATTCATTATATACATTTCACGCTTTCGTGCTTGGAATCGTACCTTATCCATAAGTTTAGCACTTATTCAATGGAACATTGATCGATTCAGAATAATATATGGTGGCATGTTTTTTTATCCTGGAACGACGAGCATTCGTTGAGCAAACTAGAACAAAATGTGTCTCATCTTTCCTTTGTCGTGTGTATAGGTATGACGTTTATAATTTCAGAAGAGCTTTCTCGGCCAAGACTAGGCTGTCGTGTGTGTGATGGATTTTCTCCTAAATCTTTACACATCCATACGTCATGTAAGGAGGGGTGTCATATTATGGACGTTGTATTTATCATTTATGAATGTCAAACATGGTTTGACGAGAAATATTGAAGTTCAAAAAATCTATTATTCATGAATCCACGGGTCCTGAGCCTTCCTGAGATAAAGTTGTGGGATGAAAAGTGTGTTTTGTTGGGCTGGTTCTGGTTATGTCATCTGCGGAAACGTATGTAATGCATATCACCGGCAAGTGAAATCGCAAAAGCTTTTATATCAGATACATGTGGTCTCTGAGATGTGTCTGAAAAATGTGCCACTGGCTTGCCACCCCATGCCTGCCTCATAGCAGGTTATTATCGAAGCACTAAAGTGAAAGTGTCTTGTTTGTATTATGCACTCATAGTCAGTCACGAATTCGGCAATGAGAAAGCTTGTAGAATGACGTAATTATGGGCTCGGCGAAGATTTATTGTCGAAATAAATGCGAAGGGCATATGCATATGCTGAATAAGACTTCTGCCACTTAACTACTTCTGATTAATTCACAGTGAGAAGTTAGGTGCCACATATAACCGCACTTGATTGACGGTATTGAGACATTTTTGTTCAGGATTTTGTCCTCTTATTGTAAGTGCTAAGCAAAACCGATATCCTGATTCATGCATCATTTGAAATAAATAAGCATACATGTTTTCTTATTTTGTATCGCATCCACACAGACATGTTGGTACGCTGGAAGTAGTCGGTGAAAAAATAATGACTAAAAACAGACATTCAGGAAGGAAAATCGACTCGGATTTCAGTTCCTCTGAAGTTCTGCAGAGCAAGATTTTTTAATAATTTAGCATGTTGCTCTCCTCATATTTACTGCTCATAATTAATGGCCTTTGAATTTATATTGAGCTAGATCCTCTAAACTTATCCGCATCCTTCATAAACTAAAGACTGTTGGAGAGAATGCAGAAGCCTTCGGGCCGACACTCGACTTTATAGTTATTACTCAAATTATAATTAAGCTTGTGAGAGCCAGCCAGCAAATTGCCTTGTTACCCACACACAAAGGCCTACAATTTGCACATGTTCCACTGATTTGAGTCAACTAAGTGTACGAAACGTAAAAATAAGCAGAATGGTACAGCTTGTGCTGAGTAGCAACACTGGGCTGCTCATAATCAAATCCGCTCAGTAGTTGACGATTCAAGAAGAGACCTGACCTGAAAAATAACAAGATTAAATTAGAGGCAAGAAAGCATAGTCCAATTTTGATAATTGAAGAGGACAAGTGAGCGGAGTTTGCTGTCATTTCTATAAAAATGACGATCCCATTAATACTCCATATTCTCACCGACTTGTTTACGATAAACATCTTACGTTTCCCCACAATTCAATTTGAAGTACTCCGTACTAACGCGTCCCAAACCTTTCTAAACACGTTTTTCATCTCACTTACACCATACGCGTAGTACTTGTTAGTCCTATCGTACACGTGAAAGACATAGAAACTTTATGGATAGATATGCAGTGAACAGTTGGAATTTTATAGTTTATTACATTAATGAAACACTTTAACTTCTAACCTCTTTTTAGAAAAGGTAAACTGCAAAACAGAGAAATTTAGCATATGTATCCAGAATAAAAGTATACATACAAATCGTACGTATGAAATGATCATCATGCACAAGGTAATAACATTATTCTCACATGATTTTCGATTTCTCAAACTACTACAGAACAGAACAGTTTCGTAAAGGAGAACAATTATGGAGAGCAAGTCGTCGTCGTTTTACTATATTAAAAATGTCAAGATTCTAACCCTGTTCGGCGGAGTCTTCTGTTTCTATTCTTACTTTATTCTCCAACCAAACGTTTTACATTTTATTTACAGTTGTGAAAGTGAAGGTAATTCAATGGATGGTGTGATAAACATTTTACACCGCACCACTTTCACGTAAGTGTACTGTATTTGCGTGCGCAATAGTATGTAACTTTGTTGCAACCCGGTAAAATATTTTATGAGACTATTGTCGACTTTCCTTATTTAATTAATTCATAAAAACTATGCGCTGCTGTATTAAGCTTAACTTCTGATCTCGTTGTTACATTAGACTATAAAAGTTTATTTTTGTCTCGACAATCGTGATAAACTTTAGACCAAGCAATTTTCGATTTTTAATTTTTACTTGTATTACAACGATTACATACGCAAAAATGCTTGCATTCTAACTTGCAACGCACTGAAAGGACGCAGGGATCATAGTTTTTGTTGGAAAACTAAAAGGAGACACAGAAGTATTTCCAGAGAGTAATCACATCGTGTTCGTAGGTTCGTATTTTTACTCTAAATGTCCCCGTCTCTAACTGTTCTTTAAAGAGCTGGGAACATTCTCTTCCTCTGTGGTCACTGGTTCAGGTGGCAGAAAACGGTCACGCAATTATAAATCAAAGATGCACAACAAGTTCATGTGCACAAAATCTTCCCCGTGAAATGACATTACCAACTATTTACCAATTCAATTACCAACCACAAACTTCATTGGTATATATGTGAATTTGGAAACGCAAATGTAATAACACTGGCAATGTTGTGAATATTAGCTACTCATAGAGCAAAGGCGAGGAATCTAACATTAAGGTAAATACTATACGAAACGCTGCTGTGATAGGAAGTAATACGAGATAACCATTGTGTTAGGAAGAAGTAATATGTTACTGTCTCGTATACTAGAAACGTAACCAACAGGAGCACACACAAGCCCGCTCGGCGTCTCTTATCAGTTTGAACTTTTTTCGAAGCAAGTCACCTTACTATAATGGCAATACGGATTGAAAATACAGGATCTTCAGGTAAATGTTTGACCAGTAGAACCCATTAAAAAGGAAAAGGTGCTGATTTGCCAATTACAAAAAGGATCACACAGCCTCACGAGTTAGAGGTGGATTTCTCTTGTATCGAAGCGGGGTTGTTTTGAATCCAGTTTAGGTTATCTAGGATACGAGAGAAGCAAGCTGCGGTGAGGCATACCACGATCTTGTCTCTTGTGCTTCTACAGACATAATGACCACATGAAGTTAAACTTATGTAATCTTACAGACACGCAACAACTTTTCTAGCGCCCAAAGCTTTCACGCTTCTTCTGTCACAAACTGTCTTCTGTACTGGACTCTGGCAGTTTGTCGACAGAGTTGAGGCTTTTGTGTTACAACGCTTTTCTGTATACTCCGCGGATCTTTCACTGCTGGTACTCGTCTTGAAATTCAATTTATGCGTATTGTTCTCGACGACAAAACTCATAGGATAGGAAAAAATGAGCTTTACGTCTGTCCCATTGTGGTTATGTAATGTGCTCATACATTCATGACGAAGAAAACCCCTCCACATTGTGGTATTGTGATTTTAACCACCACGTCTGAGTTTTCGTAGAATTTCCGTATATAAACTTGCTTATGCAGTGCTTTTGTACAAACCAGGGTTCTTCTCGCAAACGGAAGGCATTGAATAGCAGACGACGCTTCACTAGAGTATTGAAGTAAAATATATTTATGGGATGTTGATACACCGACATAAAACACATCTTCAGTGGAAATTTAAATGCAATTCACCACATCTGAAACGGCAATATTACAACCGGAATGTTAGCATTCTTGGATCAATATTTTGATACGGGCAGTACCACGCATCGTTCCAAAAAATTGTTCATGTCAAAGGACTTCTCATTTACACAATGTAAAAAAGAAGATACCACTCGCTCCGACAAGCATAATTATCGTAAGTTTTTCTGCAAGACATCAGCTCATTCACAGCAGACAGACGTAAGAGATCAAGTGGAATAGCATGGCACGCCTTCTCTTCTCAACCATGACATGACGCTAATGATAACGATGAATGTGTATTGTGTCATCACTCTGTAATATTTTCTTTCATGTTGGCAGTAACAATTAATGCGTGCAATAGAAATTGATAAACACGCTAATGAAAGTCCCATTATGCTGCTTGCTGGATACTGGATTGTTTTAAGAAAGATCTAGTAAAGAAAATAAATAAAACATATACGTACTAAAAAGTTGTAGTTTACAGCTTAATGGACAACTTTTATGCGTCATTTCATACGATTAAAGCAGAATTAACACAAATTAAAAATGCACAGATGCAGTAGGAAAAAACGCAGACAGTTTATGGACAAAGGATTAATGTTTAGTTGAAGATGCCCAGTGTGGCATTCTTGAGAAGTTTATGATGGAACACATAACACGGGATGTTGGTGAAAATTAAAGAAGGAAGAAGAAATAATTAGTCATGTACATACATAGTTCTTTCATATAAGCCTACTTCACAACTCTTTTGCATACATCTTACACAAATATCGATTGCAGTATTATATACTACAAATAGTAACTGAAATAACGGCTTAGTTAGATGGCATTTAATATCTATCAATGTGTGCTTCTACGCTTTTCCGTGCTAACCACCAACTCTTGCTTTCCTTTGAATATAATTGGAGTTCGTCGGAGTTCATTGAATCATGTGGATTTCAGCATGAAGTGAGTTATAAAGTAAGTAGATTTATGACAGGGACTGCACCAAAACCACTTGGTGTTGTCGTTAACTCCGTTCCACACTTTTAATATACGACACATTGGTACACAGGAAGTAGCAATAAGACTGTGCCGAAAGCAGGGAATGCCATCGATGTCATCATCTTAAGCGTACATTTCAATATGCACTGATCAGGAACAAGTTCATAACATCAGTATTTACTTTTGCCTACTTGTTTTTTTTGTTAGTGAAAAACGTGTGCACACTTGCACGAATGGAATACATTTGCATGATGAAGCGCACCGTGCATCCCTCAACAACCGTAACAATTCCAGTGTGAGTAACTAGCAGCAGGAGCAAGAAGCAGCATGAGAGTAGAGTAAAATTTGAGATTCTTATCTGTCAGTCAGTATGTCAATACATTCGGATGTTTCCCTAAATTGAGAAATTTATGAATATGCACATGCTAAAATGGCAGTTTCATATGTAGGGCTTCCAAGCAAAACTTTTTCTATTTCGTTTGCTCTCGTGGGAAAGTCATGCATCAGTGTGAGTAAATTCTGAAGCAAACTGCTTCATAAAGAAATGCAAACACTGAGCTTGCCTCTTTAATACTCTCAAGAAGAAGAAAGTCGGGTGGTGGCTACAAGTTTTTCTTCAGGTAAGATGGGTGAATGCGAGCTAATAAAACTTTCTTCGAAAAGTGAGCGAGTGCTTGTGTCATCTTGTCGACAAGTGAATTCATGCGCTGTTCAGCCCTCAGATTCTTGCGATTTTATTTGCCATCAGCCGTTGTATTTGCATTCACATTTCACAAGCGTAACGACAAGATGGCTGTAATAATAAGTCTTACATTTTACATACTTTGCTAACATCCTACCTGTTCAACTAGAGAATTCCTATGGTTCGTTGAAAATGTCAATGTCAGACCCCCAAGTAATCAGATCCTACCCATATTTGGGCAATTGGTTAGTGGATCATCTATAAATTTGGACGATGTGCAGAGTTACACATGAAACAACTTTTCTTTCAAAGCCCAGCACAACTTTCCATGAAGAGCAAGACACAACAACGCCTCTTTAATTCACTCGTTCATCATAAAAAACACATTTTGTGTTCATTTTGCACGAAAATGCGCGTTTTACTTGGTGTTACTTACAGGGAATTTCATATCTAACTAGCAGCAAGATGTCTAGAGAGGTATTCAGTGCGTTTCAATTTAGATTCTAGTATATTAAATTGAATGCAAGCGTTGCATGATTACTCTATGCATCTTGAACTAGCAGGATGCTTACAAAGCAATATATACGATTTGAGGTTCGAATGAGAACAGAAAAAAGTCGAATTTGAGCGAAGAACGATTTTAAATAAACAATTTGTGTACCTTTTTTACAGTAGTCATGCGTTGTAGGAAGATTTTGAAAAGTGTGGTGTGGGTGCTTTGAATCCCAATTCTCTTGACATGCAACAATAAAACACTGCATAAACCACCCACCCATAACCCTCTATACATACAAGTATGCATGCAAATTATTTTGGAATCACGTCAGCGTCCAGGATTCACTGGAAATCTGGGCAATCCTAAGACGCAAAATGATGCGAGGTTCACTAACAACAAGAATAACAATTACAAAATAAATAATTATAATAATGTATATACATATATATACGAATAATATATCGGCGCTCCTTTGTTTATCCTTACTCTTCATTTAAAAGCAATTTGTCATAAAATTGAGACGTAACAGACACATAAAGTTTTATCTCAGCTACTCAGCATTTTTGACAACTGCTGGTTGTTGCATTGTAAGGTTTCATCAATATCGATTTGCGACTGTGACAGTGACGTGAATGATTCATGGTAGCTAGTTGCAGTACACGCCTTTGTCTTTGCGTCACAATCATAAATGTAGCGAAAAGATGCGACCCACAAACCATATTTATGTACGTCGGTTTTCCTTACAAAAGAATGCTCTTACCGCTCTGCATAATTAATTACGTTGCTGATCTGATGAACACTCGAAATTTAGGTATATTTGGGCGAAAGATCCTCGTCTACAAATAGCACAGTAGCAGACAAGCATGCACAAATACGTGTATAGTTTAACTCACCTGCTCGATGTATGGGAAGCCATTCATGAGATCAGTAAGAAACTGGACACACAAGATCTCGGAATCGACCTTGGATCGGCAAAGATAAATAGAGTCACAAATAGTGGAGATATACTAGCCAGTTGTGGAATTAGTTGAGGGTGCAGATGATTCTGTAGAGAAAATTGGGCAATTCCTTGTTCATTTTCTAGGATCAACTAATTGTTAGCGAACTACTCCCGCACGTTCCAAATGTTCCAATCAAGTCTGTCTTTATTCGATGGCTTCTCTCCTACTATTTTTAGATGATTTTCTAACACAAAGTGTTTCTCGAAACAAATGTCTTGCCTCACAGAAGAACCCAACTGCGACGTGCTTGACGTTTAATGCAAATGATTGTTGTATAAAGAATTAATGTTTCAATAAAACAATCTAGTGCATATTGAATCTCGCAATGCCCTTTTCGGAGGAAGCCAGATCGAAGTCACGATCTGGGGGAAGAAAAACTGCTATTTAACCCAACTGCGTACAACTCACGTTGGTGGTAACTGCGTTTGTGTGTGAATGTCGGGGATCACTTCTCTGAACTGAGTTGCGGTGCAACATCCAACGAGCTTCTTATATGTTGGGGCTTGAGCTGATTGTGAGCTTGACTCGAAACGGTCGGAATATCTATGCTACTTGAAACTTCTCGCATCTCACGCACTTTGCAATGCTAGAAAGCGACCACTTTCTTGAGTAGCTGAAAATGCTATTGTTCTTGCCTATATTTGATCACATAACTGGAACTTTGCAAACACAGACGGAGAACTGGATCTTTTGATGTTATTCCACCAATATGTATCCAGAAGCCAAAGGAGAACGAAAAGTAAAGCCGTCTTGTCTGTTGCTACTGCTGATTAACTCTGTCCAGAGACAAAGCGAGAGCCTCAAGCAACCCTCTCTGCTCTCGCATTTTGCACATTCCACCCAGCAAACTGTGTGAGATATGTTTCATACGTGTATCAAAATATGTCCGAGTGAGAGAACGTGGTCAAATGATATTATTCTTTTTGCAAACCAAAACACGACACTGAAGCTGTTGCCCTGATTTTCCGTTTTGTGATGCGTGCTTGGGAAACAGAAGAAAGCTATTTAATGCGCACTCTGAAGCTTATACGGCTTCACGTTAGTCATTTTTGGAGGGATGCGAGCAAGAAGAAAAAACTGCTTTTCAGTTGTTTCAATGTTTACCAGAGGAATTATTACTTTGTAATTTCACCACAGAGAATGGAGTAGAAGAGGATATTTACGGAAGATTAAGTAGTCAATTAGACATTGTTGAAATACACTAGCTCACAGGATGCAAATTATGTGAGTTCCTACTCCTAGTTCAGCTATTGTTGCATACGAATTTCTATATAACAGTGATATTATGCAGAGAAGATGAAATTTCATATTACGCATCTGCTGGACTCGTGTAAGCCGTAATCTCACCAAAGTCCGTCGAAACTCGAGATTACTATTTGGCTGCCTTTCAGTGATTTGAAAGGGAAAGGATTTAAAAGCTGAAAGGAGTACTTTATTGTTCTTATGTATATACACGAAAACCATAATCTTTGTTCTTTATATAATGGAATGTTAATGAAATGGACTCCTCTTGGTCATGCAGGAATTGATTTTGCATGCGCATTATTAGTAGACTTGTCATTTTTTTAACGAAAACACTACCGTAGGCTTCTTTCTCATAAAAAGCTTCCAAAGCTCCGTGCTTAGTAGAGTGACAGCAGCTGGACGTATTGACACAGGTAATGAGTAATAAACACAGAATTGTTGAAATGGAGATAATTGCAATTTTTGAAGAACTTTTCACAAACCCCAGTGCTCATCGACATTCGATTTGGTGGTCAAATCCATTTGAGAACACAAATGTCACAAAGTATGACATTCAAAGTGGGATGAGAAATTCCAGCAACTAAACGAAATAGTTTTGACGCTTTGTACTGCATCCTTTATGTCGCAATTAGTATTTAAAACTTTGTTGCATCTTATTATATTATGCTTCATAGTTTTTGTTTATAATCTTTCCCACAAAACCGTTGAATTTCCATTTCCAGCTTATGCACCCACTAAAATACATTCTCATAAGCTACACACTTTAAAGTACGGTTGACTGTGACTGGACACTCTCCGCGTATGGACAATCCATGATCATTGTCTCCACGAGCTGAACCACGGCTTCCCATACTTCATTGCAGTCATTGAGCTACTTTGGAGAGGAGGGGTCTGCGGGACCATTAAAAAACACCAACGTGCATACATTTTAGCATAGAGGTTTCTCCAGAGGTTCGGCAAAAAATGACTGCCTACAATCCTCTCATGAACTTGCATCAGTCGCAATCTCGCACATATCATTCGCACCGCACACATGGCAATACAGGCCAGCCACACGGCTTCTTTGCACTGCACTGTACAGTACTGTCAATTTAGTTCCGACGTTCATACAAAACTCACGGCGGGCACAAGCAGCTCATTTGTTACCTCTTATCCTGTGATAATTAAAATTTAATGTTGAATTTATCACATGAGTTGAGGTAACCAATGAGCTGCTTGTGCCCGCCGTGAGTTTTGTATGAACTTCAGAACTATGTTGACAGTACACGAGGAAAATGCTTTTTACACACATTCTTTCCCTCACTGGAAATCTCTCTAGAAAAAGCCGAGTAAACACGTGAATGAGAGAGCTCATGTGCACTCCTCAGATCTAATGCATTTTATTGTCGTTTGTGTATCACACAGATCACACTTTTGTTCTTCTTTACAATTTAGTTTAAAGACTTGTGAAACATTATTGAATCATTCCAGTTTGGTTGTTTTGTAGAGGTGGCCAGCTACCAAGGATTGCAGAGGATCGTAAACGGGAGATAATAACTGCAAGGGATACAACACCGAGTTTCGAAAGAGCAAAATTGCCACTGACTTGCCGGCGTCTCTTGAGATTTCTCAGCTGACTCTTGAGTCTCTTTTAAGGTTTAAGTGCGATGTCGTGGTTATTCGGGATTAAGAGTAACCCTCCACCACCTCAGGGGCCTGATCTGTCATTCGCGGATTTAGGTCCTTTACCCCAAGGAGGTGCTGGTGGAGCTGGAGGAGGAGGAGGAAATGAACCACCAAAGGATGGCAAAACCGGGAAAGAGTCTACCTACCGCTTTGATTCGTCGGCTTTGGAGAGGGCCGCAGAGGCGGCGAGGACCTTGGAGAAGTCCCCTCATGCCAAAGAAGTATGTTTAAGGTTTTTCTCGAGTTACATGTTACATATCATAATATCATCTCTTTATCCAGAATGAGTGGATTTGTGTTGGTGGAATGTTGTAAATGCTCGGGTATAATTTTTGTGTAGGCTTTGGATCTCGCTAGAGTTCAGGAATCAACGAAACAAAAGGAGTTTGAGACTGAAATGGCCAAATTCAATGCAATGACGGAACAATCCAAACTAGATTCTATCAGGGTTGCGGCTGAAGAAAGACAAAAGCTACTTCAGGAGGAGTCTAAACTGAACAAACAGAAGGCTTTGTACGAAGATGAGCTAGCCAGAAGAAGGTGAATATCAAATTATAAATAGAGTAACTGGTAGCTGCAATTTGCCCATTGACTTCTTTCTCTGTCTGTGCACATGAAGGGCAAAGTGGATCAATTTGTAATGCTTGACTTTGTGTGGTAGGTACGCTGATCAGTTAGAGCAGCAAAGAAGATCCCAAGATGAAATTTTGCGGAAGCAAGAAGAATCGGTTCAAAAACAAGAGCAGATTAGGCAACAAACCATATTGAAAGAAATGCAAATGCGCGATCAAGAACGGAAAAATAGAATCAAAGAAGAAGCAGAAGTCAAAGCCAAGGCATGATGTGATTTGACATTTATCTGCATCTGTAACTCACTAATCAAAATTTGTCAAACACCCTTTGACAAATTCTTCTATTTTAATTCTAAAAAAGTGATGAATGACCACAATTTATGTTTAGGTGGAAAGAGAAAATCGTGACATATATTTAGAGCAACTGCGTCTTAAAGCTCAAGAATCTCGAATCACCACGCTGGAATCTATAAAGTACGAAATTGTTTATATTAGTATATCTTTGATTTAAACGGATTATGCTGACAATCGTTTTTATTACTGAATTTTCAGAACAATAGGGTCAGTGGTTGGTAGTGGATTATCCGCTTTTGTTTCAGACTGGGATAAAATGGTACAAGCTGCAGGAGCGATGACCTTATTAGCGTTGGGCGTGTATACAGCTAAAAACACAACCCAACTAGCGGCAAGACGATTGGAAGCTATTTTGGGCCGACCTTCGTTAGTACGAGAGACATCAAGAATATCACCTCTCGAATTAGTACAACATCCTTTTCAGTCTACGAAGAGAATATTCAGAAAAACGGAAGAGCCTCTTAAAGGAGTTGTTTTACAACCAAAGCTTGAAGAACGATTAAGAGATGTAGCAATTGCCACAAAAAATACAAGAAACAACAAAGGATGTTACCGAAATGTTATGTTTTACGGACCACCAGGTACATGGAAGTATACTATAGCTTGTGTAGGGATGTTTAAATATTCAACTATTAAAATATTAGGTACAACTTTCCTCATTTTATTTATCTATATTTTAGGCACCGGGAAGACTCTCTTTGCAAAGGTTGGTTGATGTGTACTCGTAGATACACTGTTCACTGTTTATTAAAAAAATTAATAATGCTATAATAATTTTGTTTTAGCGATTAGCTGCTCATTCTGGAATGGATTATGCATTACTGAGTGGAGGGGATGTGGCACCTTTAGGAAAAGACGGGGTAACAGCTATCCATAAAGTGTTCGATTGGGCCAATGCCTCACGCAGGGGATTGGTTTTATTTTTGGATGAAGCGGATGCCTTTTTAAGAAAGCGAAGTGCAGAAAAGATGAGTGAAGAAATGCGAACTGCACTAAATGCATTTTTATATCGCACAGGCGAGCAGGTAAGTTCGGCTTTGGTCGATTATACTTTGTATGATGAAAATATCAGAATTAAAATACTAATCACGTATTTACTGGTACGTTTTAGTCGAAGAAAATAATGATTGTCCTGGCTTCCAATACTCCGGAACAGCTCGACTTTGCTGTTAATGATAGGTGCGTGTTTTGTTAATTTCATATTATACTGAGTAGCAAACTGCTGAACAGATTTGAACATGTTTTGTGTTGCGCTATTGCAACATATTTTGACGTTTTGCGCGAGCACAATTTGTGTATTCGACAAGAGCAGTCCTTGTGTGGTAGTCGCTGGAATACCAGCCAATAATTATTTTTGTGTAACGCTTAACCCTGTGTCTTCAAAAAAAACTTCGGAACCTACCACCAATTCGGTCAGCGTTTTTGAGTGTTGAACTGTTTGAGTGTCATTTGTGGACGGCAGATTTGTGCCAGAATGCAGGGGAGTCGCAGTAGCAATGACGCCAAACCCTTAATGCAAAGGGTTATCGGGTCAACCACCATATCTTCGGACGACGTCGTCGTCGTCGTTACATTTGTCGTTGACAAATGTCCAACATGGAAGTGTGCCCCTTCAAGACGCCTAGTCTCGAGACACTGGAGACGCACGACGACGACGACGCGTCTTCGAATGTGTTAGGGTGGGCATAAGATCTCATGTTACTATTCCGTTTGCTTCATAACTCACACCTGGGATCGACATTGTGTTTGACACGTCCGTCAAGCAACCGGTAACCTGTTTCCACGCCCACACGTCAAGCGATGCCAATGTGCCCACCGCCACCTGCAATTTCAAGCTGGATCCCAAACTCCCGGCGCAGTTCCAACATCACCCGGATGAGTACAAGAACGTGCCGGATATTCAGCGTGGGGATTTGTCTCCCTAAAACCTACTGCGGCGCCTATCCGTGGAAGCCCGAGATGCGCCCAACATGATGTCGAACATCGTCACCCAATAGACCGACTTCAACCTCGGGATTTGGAAACAGGCAGAGAATCGGACAGAACGGGGAGTATCCCACGTCGGACATCGCCAGTGGCTCCCTTTTTACCCGCACACCATTGTTGAGGGTTTCCACTTGGCAGACCATTCTTGGAAGAATGTGGCTGGTTTTGACGCGGAAGGCACCCTCGTGGAACAAATCTCCTGGATGATTCCCCACGCTCAACGGACCACCGCCGAACTAGTGGAGTTTGAAATTACACTGATGCGCTGGAAGTTCAGACCGCGTTGCATTTTGCCTCGCGTCACCATCAACTTTTTCTATTTCCACTTTCATTTTTCAATCCTTTACACTAATGAATTGTTTGTCTACGTATTTAAGTACTTTGGCCGTCGGTTGGCTATTGTGAATTTTGTAATGAAGTGTATATAGGTAGTTAAGATATTAATCGTGATACGCAAACAGCGGGATATGTTAACGCAATCTACGCAAATTGGTACTTTATCTTCGCTTTCTTAGCACTCACCTACACTTAATCTTAATGGTTTTACCTCATGTCTTCATGATTTGTCTATTACAGAGTGGATGAAATGGTTCATTTTACACTACCTGGAAAAGATGAAAGAGAGCGATTAGTGCGCCTGTATTTTGATGAATTCATTCTGCAGTTAGTTGATAAGCGCACATCTCGACTAAAGCTTGCCGAATTTGACTACTCGAAAGCCTGCAGCGATATAGCTGCTATATGTGACGGAATGAGTGGCCGAGAAATTGCGAAACTGGCATCATCGTGGCAGGTACATACCCCTGATGATTTTAACCGTTGTGGTTGATGCAATATGAAATGCTCACGGCTCTTTACTTTAATTCGATAGTCATTTGTCTTGGAAATTAGACATTGATAAAAGTTACATACACAACACTTGGAAGAACAGAGGTTGTTGTGTATGTAACTTTTATCAATGGAAATTAGAAAAGTGTCCCGTTTTTAACCCGCTTATAATAATCAGAAACAATACAGGACAGTCAGGACTAATAATTGTATGCGATGTTTGCAGGCATCAGGTTTTGCTTCGGAGGACGGCGTCTTAACTAAGGAGATGATGCTAGATCGTGCCCATGATGCAGCTAAACAACACAGCCAGAAAACTGAATGGTTGGCGGATTCTGAAAGAGCAAAATTGTTTGCCGCATGATGAAACGCTTGAAATTAATCAAGTATAGTATTCACAAATTCCAAAAGGTCGTCCTGTGTGGCTGCATTAGGCTCCAGTAGCTGGTGAGATGAGTTTATATATTTCCAGTATGCGACTTTTTATTGTGAGTGCCTGCACTGTGCAGCGTCTCATCACCAACATGTTACATGTAGTCAATTTAAGGGGAGGGAGACTAGATACTGATGTAACCACTTAAGTTGACTGTAATGATAATGGAAAAAACTCTTAGTCAGAATCAAAATTATAGTCAGACAGATTATTAAATAATTTGTTACCAAACAGACGCTTTCCACATAACAGGATGACGGTTTATGCTTGAGGACATAAGACTTCATTTCAAGAAAAACCATGATTGTCATACACCAGTTAACAACTACTAAAGTAAAATCAGTTTAATTTGTAAGATCTATGCCATACACATAATAATATGCATTACGTATATATGAACAAGGTAACATTCGTGAAACATGTATTATAAAAAGAACTAGAGTATATTATATCTGTTTTAAATGCAATTAATGCATTGTTAGTCATGAATAAGAACTACAGTTCTTCACTGATTAGTGTACACGTCAATTCAAACAGGTCAGCTTAGTCTTTGTCCTTCATCATCAGTTGTTTCAGCTTCAGTATCAAGTGCTGAATCTAACGAATTGAGCTCATCTTTACTACCTTCTTCTAGGTCTGCATCTGGAGTTTCAATATGTGGCACGACCGTCGATGGTCTTCTAAATGTGCCTGAATTACACTGCTCTATTGCAAATCGTAGCTGAAAAAAGGACACAACATTATTATTAGCCCAATCGCCCTTTTTGTGTTCAAAACCTTACAGTGCAAAACTGCAGTACTATTGGAATTCAAATTTGTAATGTTTACTCACCTCTTTCATTGCAACTACTCCGATGAGTTTACCTGTAGCTGTTACGTACGCATGATTAATACCCAAAAGGGAGAAAATGGAATGGACTTTTAGTAGAGTGGTTCCAGAAACTAGCTGGAATGGAGCTGCATCGATGGGACATTTTGTAAAGTCAACAGGTCTTGCCATCTCTTCCTCTTCCCAAGCTTTTTGCTCTTCTGGTGACATATCAATGACCCGCTCGCTTGGCTAAAGAACATCGTAGATAATAAATAACCAGTTACAACAGGGAGCGGATTTACAGCGATTTCAGAATCAACACATCATTTTGATGATTGAAGTAATACCAATTGAACTTTCTTCGGAGTCATCGGCGGAGGTGAAATTGGCGCTGGACTTGGCGAATTCCTATCATCGGTTCCGCCTCGTGCTTCTGCATTTGCGTCTTGAAGAGTTTCAGATTTTTTAAAAATCGTATGAAAAGCTGAGCGTAGTCTGTCTTCGGCACCTGTAACCGTCATATAAGGACCAAATCGACTCGGGAACTGTCCAAAATTATGCAGTGAAAACGAGTTTGTTTTCTTCAAAATAGATTTTGGTGCATGTGTTGGACTGAGAAGCGATCCGGAACCACGCTGCAATTTATGAAGCTAATATTATATTTGGATGTTATACAATTTCATTTGAAATCAAGGTTAACATTTTACCACGTCATCAAATGGGTTCCCATCCAAGGGAACAGAATCCGAAGACGTTGCATCGGGTTTGGTTGTGACGATGGTTGGCACTGGAATAACTTCAAATCGTGAGGGCCTTCGCTTTTGTATTTCTATTAAGCGTTGTCTCTCTTCCTCCAGCCGTGCTTTCTCCACAGCCTCTCTCCTCCATTTTGCAGCAGCTTGAATTCTACGCTCCCGTCCAATGTGCCTCTCAATTGACTAAGAATGAGATGATACTTTAATAGATTGGAAAGAACTCTGCTAAAACACATGGGGAAAGGGAAACTGGTGACTGGGACGTGGCGTAATACCTTTATCAAGTGTTGACGGGGTATTGAACCTAATAAAATCATTCCGTCCGGGCTATCCACAATAGGAAAACTGGCAATTGTTCTGTTTCCCTTCAACAGATCTTTCAGCTCTTGGTATGTCATACTGTACCAAATGAACTTGACGTTGCGCACCATAAAGTCTTTTACAGTTATATTATATGCTCCAGCTGCAATACAGGAAAGTGAACTTTTACTATAAAGTATAAAAATGGGACAAAAATTGGCTAAATTCATGTCATCCAATTGCACAAATATGTTGGTGTCTGAACTAGCCTGAACTCGAAGGAATGAAGTCGGGCAAATACGGCAGCTTTTTAATCATGGAGATGGAATCAAAAATGGAGGGTTGTAGAACGCCAGAGACTGCATTCGAAATGAGTACGGCGAGCATAATAGGAATGATGTGCGTTATTTGACCGGTCATTTCGGACACAATAACCACAATTGAAATAGTTCGGGTTACAGCTCCCGATAATGCTGCAGCGCCTACAACCGCGTATCCGCCTAGGATGGAGTATAATATGGAAAATTAAGTCAACTTGTGTTCTAAAATGCAATAGCTTCGAAAGAATTTTCAATGTATTTACCAGGAACAACAGGCCAACGGTCTCCTGAAAATGAGATACCATACGGAAACCAACAATGCATGGCTTCTCCAATCAATCTACCCAATGCGGCTCCCAACTTAAAAACCGGAACAAATGCTCCAGAAGGAACTGGCAAGGTGGATGCCAGAATAAATAGGAAGAACTGGAAGAAGTATAGCAGAGAACATCACGGACCGGACTCATTATGATAAAACATAATCATGTCTAGCGTTTTAAGAACAGCAAATGCTGTACCAACCGTTGAGATGAAGTAAACTGTTAGGTTAATAAAAATTCCAGTGTATGGATTAACCCAGTGTTTCAATATTGAGACCTCTTCCACTGTAAAGTTGTCTTTTGTCCATGAGAAGTTTGAGAACAGAGTGACCACCTAGAATAATGTTTAAATTAACTTATAGGAAAAGTATTTATGTAGACAACGCAATACATATATCATTCAGACAGGCGAAGTTAACTTTTGCTTTGCATAATTGACAACGTAAAAAGCAACAGAAAATGAAACATGCTGATATAATTAATACCTGATCATGTGTCGTAAGATCGCCAGCAATGAACTGCCCAAATCCTAGTGGAAAATTCATGGAAGCAATAAACCAAGAAACGACGCAAGGATAAATAAAACGACTACAAAACACAATTAAGAAAAAAAATGAAAAATGGTAAATAAATGACATAAGATATAAGAAACAAAATATAAATGTGGTTTTAGATGGTCATCGCGTTGAGTGCATTAGAGAGAAAGTCGGCGAGTGAAAGCTTATACGAGGAGAAAGTCGACCAGTGTAGCTTGTATTAAAAGAAGACGGCGAGCAAAAGCTTATTTGTGGAGAAAGTCGACGAGTGAAAGCTTGTATGAGGAAAAGGTTTAACAGGGGTACTATTTTACTTTATAAAATTTATAAACTTTTTAAAATCTACTGCACATTCTGCAAAAGCTGGGAAAAGCATGAAAATACTTTATAAAAAGAATCTCACTTTTTTTGTAGAAAAGCATTGAGACGTTTGTTGCCTCTCATCCATAAAACATACTGTCGATGAGTCCAAACTAGCAACGCAGAAAACAATCCGGAAAGGACCCTGCAAAGTTCATTAATTGAATCAGTTTTAAATTTAAATACCATTTTTGAGCTTGACTTTTGCCTTACCCGATAATGGCAAAAACCAAAAGTTCCTGCGGATCATAAGGAAATTCGCTTCCAAAAAATGTCTTGAATACAGGTTTTATTGTGTCTGAAATCAGTAATTAACCATTATTCGAAAGTTCTCAAGGTCAGGTGTGGTTTACCTAGGTCTGAATAGTTGATCTAGTACGAATTACCGTGGCCTTGAAACCAAACGGCCAACAAGTTGTAAAGAAATTAGAATAACCGGCATTACTTTCACATGTGAGATTCGTATATTCTACTAATTACTTGTCAAAGAGCGCCGCTTTCGTGTTTCCTGCGCTGAGCATACCTCTTTTCCGAGTGGCATGCCACTACCAAGTGATGCGGTGAGGCCGATGACTTTTGCAAATAAAGTGCGGAACGTTAGGTACTCTTTAAGTGTCACCCCTCTCAAAATCGTTTTCATTTCCGGAATACCAGAACCTGAAAAGCGAGGAGAACAGCATGAAATCCTTTCTCGTAAAATGCACGCACGTTTCCACCAAGCATTCGAAATCTTACCGATAGCTTGTGGTGCAATGATATGCACAAGTCCTGCGGAGAATAAGACTAGACACACGGGAAGAATTATCCAGGCGAAATACTGTATGGATACGTGGTAGTTGAGGTCCATAAACAACCAAATTCTAGCTGTAAACCATAATACCATATTCCTTGTGCTAAAGTATATTATAATTGTCGCATTTCCATTTGCAGACTTTTGGAGGGAACGAAATGATGTTTTCATCATAATTCTCGGTTGTGAACACGTTGCAATTCACCTTTGTTACACATGCCAATCCCCCAGTCTACAATAAAGCTGAGCACTGCCATAAGGACCCCGAGGATTGCCAGGAAGACCCAGTCTTCTCCCAATCTAGCGAAACTCTTTTGCCACACAAATGAGAAGCCTTTGATGACAGCCTTTACATATGGATTTCTATATCTGTCACGTAATTCTTTCTTCCTCAGCCTGTCCTCTCGCTTCTGCTTCTTCTCTAGCACTTTTAGTCGACGTGCCTCCTCCTTCGCGTATTGTGCTAAGTCGCTTGTATAGCGACCATACATCTGAAATCACGGTAAAAATCGATGAGACAAATGTGAAATTTAATTTCTCGTAAATATGCAGAATCTGGCTCTGGTTAGCATTATTAACATTATGTAGCCATATAATCTGTTACAAAATTCTGCCCAAATGCTAACCCACGATTGCGCGCCTATAAAAACCAGTAAAGTACTCTAAACTGACGGTGGTATAGTAGTCTAATCTGACGGTTAGGAATAATATATTTACAGCTAGATAATATTTTAGGTTTACTTCGTACCAAAGGAGTGAGCACATACTCCATTGTTTCTGGAACAACGAGACTCATGATTACTGATTATCGTGGAGAATCGACTATGGGTAACACGACTTTCAACAATTATGCAGCCTCACTGCGGATACAGAATCCACAAAGGGATTGGCACTGTATTCACAATTCTACCAAAATCAATGGAATCACATATCGCAATAAACTTATTGTGCGAGTCTATTGTGTTATTGAATGTCCACCGTCTTGTTGAGAATAACATAATTTTTCTTTGTGTCAAAGTATGTCGTAGCACGCGTAATGTTGTGGGGATCCAAATATTACAGTATCCTCAGACCGAAACATCTTTCATTATCAATACAACGCCGAGATTTTGTAACACAAGAAAAGGAGACGGAAGCCAAAGGAAATTCTAAACATTGTAACGGTAGATTTCTGTGATGGTTTGGCAATAGGCCATTTGGAACCTAGCTTTACATGAATAGCACGCCTATTCACTGCATTCGGTGATAACGTTTTATTCGCAATGATACGCACATTCTGCCTCTGATATAACCGAGAAGATCTCTTTGCATTTGACTTCATTCAACACATCACACTACGGAGATGAAAAAGTCGTGTGCTAATAAGGTTAGGTACACTAAGCAAGGATATTGCTCCGAATTTCTCATCTAGTAATTTTCAGTTCATGAAAAGACAATTCTCTGTATTGTAATTCAGTATGCTCTCTACGCTAGAAAGAGAATGACTTTCACCGGAAGACGTCGTGTTCAAATGTTGCATGTGTAAATACTCAGAACGAAGACTGTAAATTGTAAAATGTCACGTCTGCAATCTAAATCTACAGCATAGCGTGCCGTACATTTTGTGTCAGTCCGAATTATGCACCAGTGGAAGAAGCAATCAGATGAATAAAAACAAGTGTCTGCATTGCGCATGATGTAGCAGCAAATTTATAGTGTATAATACCTCGACATAATATGCTAGTGTTTGTTGTAGTGACAAAATTAACTGTATTTAGAAGTTAAGATTTGATTGAGGCTTACTACTGCTTACCAAAGTATGCTGATATCCAAGCTCTGAAGGTTCCTCTGGCTTGTTGGTTCCTTTTCCTTTCCCAACGGAAGACCTCCCTCCTCTTGTTTTCCCATTTTGTTTATGCGAATTCATTTTGAGAGGCAATTATGTGTTTTTACCTTTTATTTTACCGTCTTCCTGCTTTCTAAAAGCTGATAATCTTATGCATAACAACTACTATTAAAACATTTGTGAGCAGGACGCGTCCATATTTTGTGTTTACGTATCATTACACTTGAAAACTAGAACTGGAAAATATAGACGAGCGTTGCAAGGATTCCTTATTACGCAGCACAGAACGTCATGCGTTTTGAGTAAATTTGTTTTAGTTAATAATCACTGCCTTACATAACATGGCACTAAACTTGCTTAGAAAGTGGCACAGATACGTCGAGTTAATTTGTCATCTTAAAAGACTTCCCTTTCTTCAAAATTACAAGAATTTTTGGCTTGAACCATTTCATATTTCCATTGGCATCCAGAGGAGGATTAGATGTCTTCAGTTTCCTGTTTTAAAGTAAACATACGATTAGATTTACTTTCAACACAAATAACTATCAACTATCCAAATAGAGAAATCTTGGAATACGGTAGGCATTTGCTTAACGATGGACGTGCTGTATGATTTACAGTGGTCGTGGTATTTTCATCGTACACAACAAGTAGTTGTCCTCATGCTGATGAGTAAGCACATGGTAATTTTAAACAAATATTTGTGACAAGCATGCAAGTGCTTAATTAAATTAGCATTAAATGCAAATGGGGCTGCATAATATAAACACTTTGCACGCGTGTTCAACTCAAAAGAAGCTATGTGTACATTGCTAATGCAGCTACGCATACGGATGACAACTAATCTCATCCTATACCCTTACTGGTTAAAACGTCTGGAACGGAATATGAAAGATTAAGAGTAGCTGACTTTTTCGCTTTGAGATGTGAAACTGTTAAACGTAAACGGGTTGAATCCAATCCGTTTTGCTGTCATGAAATGAATATTCATGCATTTTCATACATTTTATGCACTTAAGAATCTATCCATTCCTGGTCAGGTAAGACGAGTTACTTACTTTATACTCTGGGTCTACATCGCCTTTGCTTTTTTACTCTTCATGGACGCTCAGCGCTCATAAAGTCTGATATGGGTACACTTCACACAATTGGAATGCACCTAATTAATGACTTGCGATTTTCAGAAATCTCTTTTTGCCGAATAATGTGCAGTTTATAATTTAAATAATATTGCCTTACACGCATTTGCACAGTTTGTAGAAGAGTAGGCCCAATTCGAAAAGACGTCATAACACAAATCTTCCAACCATGTCATCCAACACTAAAAACTATTATTACACGATTTCTACAAGAAAATACAGACCACGGAGCACTTTATCCAGTTGCTCTCCGTAATTTGCATCCGATATCTCAGAAAAATCGTTTCGCATCACGCTATAAACCGTGATCTTGTTGGATTACTACACGCACGCCACTCTCACTCTCACTGGATGGACGGCGTTCCTTTGCGGTGTTCGTCTAGCCTGAAAATGCACAACCAATTACTAAATACAACCATTACAGGTTTTTTCTGTTGTGATCACTATCCTTGTCTCGAAGCTTTCGTGAGTTCATATCGAAGAACACTCAGTTGGGGGTCTGTTGCATTCTGCCTTTTCTATAGTTGACGATTTCTGCATGTTGTCGCAGTGAGATTTAAATTAATGCACTTGATGTGTCTAGTAGCTCGGAGCTCGTTTTAATTGACTATAACTTTGGAACCCGGTCCATGTCCCATATGTACGACTGAATGTATTGGAAAAATGTACTCCGTGTTGGGAAAAATAGAAAGCGATTGATTTGGTTTCAGGTACAAAAATGTGAGGGATGTTTACTGAAAGTTGATCTATCGCGTTTGTTTTCAACCAGTTTCAATAAATATTCTATACAATGTGTGAGAGAGCACATGCGAATCAATATGCACGCAGACGAGCTGCGTACATAGTACACATTGACTGATACTGCGACTCAAATACCTACACTCCTCTTACCGACCACAGCACTTACCACTGTAGTGACAATTCATGTAAATATACCAAAGATTAGTTTGCCTCGTTAAAGAGAATCTGGGAGTTGGGAATCTTAATATCCAGAACATAATAGACCTTTGTAGAGGTATTCCAGTCTCTCCTCGCATTATTACGTATGCCAAAATCAGCGGAATAATCTCGCGCTGCATGAAATCACACACAACTCTCTCTCTCCCCCAGATTACACTCTCAACATCTGTATAATGATATCGTACAAAAAATTATGTATTGATTGCCTATCTTCAGTTTCAAGTAGAACGTAACTACACACCAGTTTACAATCATTTGAAGTAGCAAAAAAGAGTGGTAATGATGATATTATTATTCACAAAGTTGACCCAACTCTCTCAAGTACACACCTGAAAACGAGTGATACAAAAAGTCATAATGAACCAACACATCAACACGTATAAACCGCTTTTTGGACACACTGACTCACAAACCCATCCCAGTTTGTATTCGCCATGTCTTGAGACTGCATGAAAAGATCAAGTCGCAAATAATTACTCTGCTGCATATTTGTACTCAACTCAAGGATTGTTGTTGTTTAGTACGGAGAAAAAAGCACGTCCAAGTGTTCAATTAAATACTGCAAATAGTGTTACGAGTCAGACTATCAACACGTGGTAAAACCTTGTTCTTACGTTCCGTACTGGTAGTCGTTGTTATCATTTCTCTGCTGCAAAGTGATAAAATGATCACCATTTTCTCAACTGTGTGCGACTGGCTCTATCATCCTCCTTCTCATAAATTCTATCAATTGCAACTTCTTGGTTGTTTTCCTAACTCTTCCCAGGGTCGTCTTGTGGACACCGATATCAAAGTCCACAATTAGTAGAATATATAACATCACCCAACACATGGACCAATCCTCACACTATCACATACTGGTTACACTTATACAGGCAATAATAAAAACCTCAATTTTAATGCGGTTAACAAGTCCTATTCATTGCATACAGGAGAGCTGAATCTGACCAAAATAAAACTCACACTAATCAACGTAAGCTGAAGTCGGTGAGGTGGGAATGGAGGAATTCAGAATTACTTTTTTATTTCATTCCGGGTTTGGTGCGAAACGCTTTACATTATTGCTTTCTATGTTTGCACCTCAAATACATATGTATCACTTTACACACCCTATCTTATCGAATTTTGCACGTTACATTGCATAAAAGTGAACCTATTTGACAAAGCTTTCTCAGTGATTTTCATGTTGGAGAAAGCGTATATACCTTAACACTTGACGCTAAGGTATACTTGAAAGGAATACTTCTACGAACCACGATGTAATATTTGTGAATGCAAATTCTAACTGTCAAAAGCAAAAAAAATCAATTAGTCTAACTACAGCTGAACAAGACAGACTGTCAATATTCTATAATCTAATAAGCATGTAAATTTGTTGTTGTACAGCTACTTCTTAGTGTGAATATCATTGCAATTTTAAAGACAAAATTGCAAACCTAAATGTCCTTCACCGGTGGCGTAAAAATTTTGTATCACAAAACTCGTGCCGTGAAGCAATATTTGCTTAATAGGATCGTTCCTACAAGATAATGACACTAAACACCACGAGAGGCAAAAAATTACAATTACCAACATTTTAGCGCTCACAAAGAATGGTGTTGGCATGCGCCAGCCTGGTTGGTAACTTCATTTCATGCTATGTGATACATACGAAATAACACAAACCCATCCAATACTCACTTGCAAATGGAGCAAGTTGGAGAAGACAAGAGCTTAGGCGATGGAAAAAATAATTTGTGCTCTGTCATGAAATTTTCATGAAGTTTTATTACTGAATCTGTTACCACTGCCTTTTCACTTGCTGCATGCCAGGCCAGCGGCTTCAGCTTTTCAAGAGAATTTATACTTAAGATTGCGGGAGGTGAAACACATACAACTATGGAGGTATGCAAACTAACCAAACTCGCGAAAATCACTCTTTACGTACCTAGACTAAAGTAATGTTTGTTACATATTATTATCTCCTGTAAATTTGCACACCTCTGTGGTGTATTACATTACGTACTATGTTGCATGCAGAGGAGGTTTGTAGCTGTTTGTTTTCTGTGCAAGGATGATGAAGCAAAAAGGAGTTGTTCCATTACTTTTTAACACTAGTGAAGACAAAGTCAAAAATCGAGTACAATACTGTTCGACTACGAGCTAGATGTCCATACGTGCTAATGATATGCAATGGTCGACGAAGCTGCACTCGCTTCTGGCAATAACTTCATTTTATAAAAATATTCAGGAGGAGAGCCTTCGAGTAAGCTTTCTCGCCTCATAAGCTGACTTCATTAAGCCGTGTTTTGAGCAAGCAAAAAACAAGAGTCTCAGCGACATATTTGCAAGCTTGACTGAGAAAAAACTCTCTGTAAAGAAACACTATCAATCTGTATTGTTGAAAAATTTGTAAATCTTCACAAAAATCAGTGATGTAAAAAATCTGATTTATTATTTGTACCAGTATAAAACCCACTGCTGACATGGGCATACAGTGTTAGCTGTCGTGCAAACACTGAGACCGTATGTACGCTGTACATGTTCCAAGGAGGCGTGTTTGAGATAGCTAGCCCAGCATTGCTGCAGGACGAATTGGCAATCCAGTTCC
Organism: Alloscopus bannaensis; assembly: GCA_027743745.1. Lineage (NCBI taxonomy): Eukaryota > Metazoa > Arthropoda > Collembola > Entomobryomorpha > Entomobryidae > Alloscopus > Alloscopus bannaensis. The sequence goes on along the minus strand of JAHZMW010002353.1, from coordinate 14,234 downwards.
TTCACGCTTCATTTTATAAAAATCAGTTGAAATTGCGAGTATAAAACGAGAAGAAAACCGGTTAAAAGCGGAAAAATTTGCTGAGATAATGCGCTATATTTGGAATGAGGGAATAATCCTTTTGAGGGTTTATAGTGTCCTTTCCAATACGGACATGAGATTCACTCTCTGTGTAATTGACGCTGAATATTCATATTTTGTTAAAAATAACAAATGCAAGACAAAACCTCAACTGCTTACAAACAAAAACGTTCTCTAAGCCCGTTCCAATCACTGTCTGATTGAACTCATGCACACGATTGTATCGTATTTGTCATACATCTAAATTGTTATTTCCAATAAGAAGTGAATATGTCGACGTGGTACGAACGAGGAACTCACCGTGACTTACTACAATATATAGCAAAAAATTTGCTACTATTAAAACACCGTCCTTGTCATTTTGACACTTTTTGCTTCATCATGTTGGAAGAAGATTCTGCCAACACATCAGCACTCCCCTAGTTGTAAAGCTAAGCAGCTCAGATTGCCATAATCCGATAAATAAAATTATTAAGTGTACATTAATACGTTGTCAAACAAGATGGTGCTTTGCATTAAATGATTTAGCGCGAAGACACATTTGAGGCATATCCAGTTTGCGTGCTTGTTATTTGTTTACAGCAGATTGAACAAGATACAGTAGCTAACCGTAGCCCACTCACGTCACTTGAAGTCGTTAAGTAAAGATGAGTCACGTTTTTATTTCATTTCGTTGCCTTTTCATGACGTTAGGTTATGAAAATGGAATTTTCCAGTAAATAACTAGTAACCAATGCGAATAAAAATTGTAAGCACTGTCTTCAACGGGATTGGCGAGCTGATATCAATGGAGTCGAGGTATTTTTTTTTACATATACCCATATATATGTATTCTGTGCAAACGCTCGGGTTGACAATTTTATATAAAAATCTCCAGAAATCATTTTCAGATCAAAAACATACTTTATGCTTATTTATTGTTATTGTTGACCCGATCTGTAGATAACATGATTTACTCATAGTTGGATTGATAGACTACCTGTTGAGTTGATGGCCTATAAGTGTACAGAGAGTATTGTCGTGTTTATTTTTCCTTCATATCACGCATCTTCCGATACATGACATAACAAAGGAGCACAAAGCTGCAGAGAACACTTGTCTTGCACGGCACGTTCCACGAGATGTTTGTCATACGTAGGTACTTGGAGAAGCCCGTAATTTACCACATATCACAAGTTAACGAGTGTAAATTAAGATTGGAGCGTACGCTCCGAAACAAAAGCCCTTGTTAAGTACAGCAATTACACAATAAAATAAATACCAAATGAATGAATTGAGATCTCTGAATATTTCCTCTTCTTATTGTTTTGGGGTTCATGCAGATACCTCAAGTGAAGTCAAGGAACTGCTGAAGCCTCATGTGGGTCAGTAACTGCTACTGATACTCGAAACTCCAAAAACCTTATCTCCATTTTGGTTACATAAGACTGGACGCATATATGAGTTGGTCAATTCATATTCATACGCATGATATGCATTTCATACGGACATTGATAATACATAAAAATACACACATACAATTGTCCGTCAAGTGGTTTTGACTGGATATCCAGAGATTACGGTACATCGCCAACGCATACTCAGACAAAAGCGCATGCATACTCATACACACTCAAAACATTAGACAGTGGTTGGGAAAAGTGTAGATGGAAAGTGTAAGTCTGAAGAGAACTGTAATAGATTGCTATACGTACAAAAGCGTTTCCTCATACTTTTTGTATGTTTGCAGCTGATTTCAAAGTACTGCGTGTGTTCAAGAGAGGTGATTCCAATGAATTTTCATGCTGCTGCTGGGCAGTCCTTTCCCTTTTTCACCCTGGTTGTTTGTGTTCTGGATTTGGAGCAAGTGAAAATGACACAAAAGAGAGAAGTTGAGACGGAAGCCTTTTATAAACCTGACCTAATATAATTTAGCTGTGAAACAAAATTATTGCACGTTTTCACTCATACTAATCGGAGTACTATGTCTTACAAGTCTACCGTAATTGTGGACCTTTAAAATGGTCAGTGGTTTGAATATGTATACACATCTCCGACTTGATTCTTCCAGTTCATTCCATATACTTCTGAGAAATCTTCCATAATGTGTTAAATCAGAATCGGTGTAATTATTTTTCACCCTGTGAGCATGCATGTGTTTGGTTAACGCATGTGAGTGAAAACTTGTACAAGTCATAAGTGACATGTATAAATTATCCGATAAACTTGAAATTTTGGGTGATTTGTAACTTTATTTTTTATGCAACAGGGACTGAAACCGCACCTTAATTCCTGCTATTTTTTCCAACGAATATTCTCAGTCAAACTCTGAGCTAACTTCCAGGCATCTTACAATAACGAACATGTATTTGGTCGGAACAGTGGAGCATAATTAGCAGTATTTCTCCGAGAGGTTTTGGAACTCCAAAAGTCAAGATGAATCCAGCCAAGGATATGAACATGAATCACAAAAAAATTGTGAGTCTTATTATTTGACATATTGTAAAATAGTATTTCTTCTATTACAAGACAACAATGGTTTTTTTCTTCTAGCCCGCGTTGTATGAAGCTCGACCTAAAGAGCAATAAATTGTGTTTGAATAGTGGCAACCTTGAAAGAAGAAATGCCCCTGCAGCCGGCAGAGTTTTCTGCTTCAATCTAAGACACAAACTGTAAGTTTCAATTTGACTATTGTCATAAAATAGTAATGCTTTGGAGAGAAAAATTATCTTTAAATAGAGTTGGAACTTTATGCACATAAAAATTCTAACAATAATACAAGATATTTGCAACTTGCAAATATATGAATAGCGTGATTGAATAGAGATGTAATTTTATTGACAGAACTTTAGAAATACTCAATCAACGTTTTGTAATGAAACTGTATTTCTGGGTGTGCAAATGCGAAGTGAAGGTTAGTGAAGATTATTGATTGGTTGTTCCTCGTGGCCGGTGATTATTCTTGGAATTCAACCTTCCAAATTCGTAGTTTGGGTTTTCAGGAATACTTACAATATTATTATAGCCTCAAGCACGTTAATCATCATTCAAAAAGTCAGCAGAAACTCTCATCCGTATTTCATGGTTTTCAATTGTGGCACAATCGCGGCAACGTCGTGGTAGTAATTGGAGCTGAAAATATTTGGCCCGCACGTAAAATGGATTAAAATGTGTTAATGAAAGCAGACATGTAGGTATGCATACATTTGTTGAAAAGCAACTCTTTGAAAGATGCGACAGTTCCGCCCCACCTCAGCACTGAGTCTATACTTAGTGTAATTATGAATAGTCACTTCAATTCAGATAGGTTCATGTATAAGAAAAATCTTCATGCTTAAAAGTATTTTTTTGATAAAGCACCAAAATTGTTACTTGCATCTTGCATCACCCGTGCAAGTGTGGAGAAGTATAAATCACAGAACAATCAAATATGAATGGTTTGTAATTCATCGCGCGGTGAGTTCACCTTTTCAGACAGTTTTGTTTAATTACCTATGCCAGATTAAAATCCGCAATTGTGTCTATTTTTGCACATTTGGTATTTTGTTCGGAAAGTCTAATTATTTATTGCCTGGATTGACATCGTCATCATATATGTAAATCATATACATAAATAAATGACAATTGTTTAATTTTGATAAAAGGGTTCATGTACTTCACGGTTTTTAACTGATATTTTTACATATACGCATTATGTGTTCACTTGCATCTGTAATCTGTAACACACCACGTAATGCGAAGTCGCAGAATTACTATAGGTATGTACAGATCATTTCTTGACATCTTTAATATGTTTTCGAACTAGCAACGATGCGATGGGGCGATTAAGAGTGAGGATCGTTATACTGGGCCATCGAATGAAACAATACATGTTGTTTTGCTTGTTAAAGAGTAGGGAAAACACCTTTTGTAAGCACTTCCGGTCCAGTCATATTCGTCAAATAAAATTGATACCATCAAGGAGCAGTCCTGTTAGACCTGCTTCCGCTTCAGTATTTGAAATGCGAACGAGTTCGTCAATCTATATATACCACCATAACTGAGTCGCTGTAAAAATGCATTGTTACAAAACCAATGTTGGTAAATGGGAAAAAACTTCATTGTCGATTGATTCTCTCTTTATCAAAACGCGCCACGCACCCCTAATTTTTACACATTTTTTGTATCTGAGCCGGAGTTCTGCGAAAATTTAATCTCACACAGATAACCGATTTCGCTTAAACCTTAATCGGGCTAAAACACTTTTCCATATGTGAGGAAAACGAATTGTCAAAGTAGATACTTAAAAACTCCAATTCATGATTTTATTTTCGTTACGTCTGACCTTTCCGTCTGACTTCGTTTGACTACATGTTTTGACCTGATGAAGGCTACAGCTTGAAGCCGAAAGCTTGACAACTATTAAAAACGCCTGGCTCTAATATTGTCAATAATTAAATTACTGACAAAATTGTTGTTGAAAATGTAGTTTCGACTCAGTAATAATAACCACAGTTTCGAGTATTGAGTCGACTATTATTGAATAAGAAGCAGTTTTTGGTTGTCTCTGACGCTTGAAGTATTACTCAAAAATACTTTGAGATCGGCTGGGTCTTTAAAGTATATTTAAGTCTTGGTACCTAGTAAGACATGGCAAACACGGGGTCCTTTTTCGAAATGGATTTTCTAGATCTGGGTATTTAGTGAAGAGTGGGACCCGAGAATACTGTTATTAAATAAACATGTTTTTTATTGTCTATAAGCAGGCAAAGTTTGGCGAAATATTTATGCTTACACATAAAGTTTCTTGCGACCTTGTTAACTGGGACGGTTAACGCTTGATTAGAAAAAATTGTGAAGTAATAATAACACCTACGTAAGACCGACAGTAAAAGAATAATTAATTACATCTTTGGTTTTTGGTAAAAGTCAATTTTCTTGGTATTCCTAAGGTGGAGTTTGATTCTCTTTTATGGTACACTTTTGTAATTATAAAATTTCATGAATAAACAATCTGCTGGACTATTAGCTGATTCATCACTTACGGCGAAGTTAATGAGTACCTTATTCATATAGTAGGTTATATGTATATAAATCTATTCGATACAATAGGAAGAACAAAAATTGCAGTCTTGGTTGCAGTTCGCATTTTACTGGTCGCATTTCGGCACGGCTACGGTTTCATGATCCACTTGAGTATCGACAACTTCCCTGCTGATGTAGACCTCTGATCTGTAATCTCTGAGCCAGGCAATACAAGAACTCTATATTCATGTTACAGTTTGAATTTTTATAACGAAATATTGCAGTTGCATCAATTGTTTAACGATAAAACTCCCTTTCAGCAGCCTGACACTGCAGTTAAATGACGCATTCATAAAGTGAACGCGAGTGATGTTAAGTAAGCAATTTTTATGGATAATTCAGTCACATGCGCAGGCTAGTATGATATGATATTACGAGGAAGATTTTGCAAACTTACTACATCTTTGTATGGATGTTTGACTGATAGACTGTCGTACATACCAGCAAAGGCTGCTCAGTTAAGAGTCATTTTCGGTGGTAAAACTAACGCTTGCATCTGAAGTATACTATTCGTCTGCATTTCCATTGTGTAACTGAAGCAGTAGTGTCCTCCGTCTAAAAATGACGTCATAATTCCTAAATTTATTTTTATGGAATGTGTTGCTGCTGTTTATCATACCTCACTTTCGAGATTCTGTGCTACACTCAAAGAAAATGAAATGAGGTACTTCATTGTTTAAAATTTCAGAAAACTTTGCTTTACAGAAAATCATGTCAGAGTGGATTACTGTGATTGTGTATTTATTAACATCGAAGTTACGTACTCGATAACTGATTGACAATTGCAAAATGAAAAGTGTTCATGTATGTGAATATGGAACACACTTAAATTAAGTAAAAATAGGCTCACTTCGGTAGATTAGAAAATGAAGTCTGTTTATAGTGTGTCTGTAACCTAAAAAAGTGACACGATATCAAACTATATTGTTGAATCAATCTTCAAAAACGGAATAAGTTGTAATCATTTGAATGTGTATCGTGTTTTAGAATATTTACAACAGCTTTTCTGGCTTTCTGGCATCTCTTGGGATTTAAACATAAACGTTGCTGCATTTGTGCGTGGAGAATATTAGGATCCTCACAGATCCATAAGTATGGGTAGAAAATGGTGTGTCATAAAGTTTAGTGGTAAAGTTTAAAAAAACAATTCCTTTTTATTCTGTGACGGTGACAAAGACATAAACATTTGAACAACGTAAGAGAGAATCTGTATGCAAAAGGGAACCTCTAACACCCAAGTGAAAAACGATTGTTTCCAGTTCCAAGTCCCTACATAATATCCACACATCCTGTACTAAAACGGAGCAGCATTTTCCTATTCAAAATAATTGAATTGTAAAATACTAGTTAATTAATACCAATTAACGCATTTGTTATAGAAGTTTGGGATATCCTGCGGGATGATTTTGCAAACAATGGAACAGTATTGCTGTTGGGGTAGTGTGAGATAATAAAATAACCTTTCTGGTACATCTTCCCATTTAGTATTCGGACATGCAAGTTATAGTTAAATCGTCTGGCATATTGTGGAGTGGAAGACGCGCATTGTGTATCATTTTGTTTATAGGAAACAGATAAACGTACATCCCTTCTCTGACACATGCACGCATATTCATATCCCCCCTTTAGCCAATCATTATGATGTGCAGTGAGTGAGAGAAAGAGTATCTTTCTTTTGACACACAATATTTTAATGATCTGTTGTATAGAGCCACCAAATGGATGAATTTAATGCGTGCATACATTATTATGTAGATTTGTCAAATGTACTTTCTGTTCACGCTGCAAAATGATCTGGACACTGCTGTCGCGTATACAACACTAGGATCATCATCGACTTTTTATTCATATGAGTGAATCATTGACTATTTAGGGGATTTTTTTCTGTATCCACCTACCTTTATGTTATGCATGGTATCATTGTGATCCCACTCGCACTCTGTGGAATATCTTTTTTTTCTCGACAATTGTAGTAGACCCATGAATCCACTTCCTCTCGTTTGAAGACTTGAAATGTTTGTAGCTATACAGTTAGAAACTATCTGTATTGTTCAGATCGATTTCACAACACGCTATAAAGAGAACAGCCAGATTTCTGAAAATCCATGCAAACAGATTCACAGTTGTGTAGTTTCATATCGACATAGGTACGTCGTCAGCAATGGAATGTGCACGAAATGAGCTGGCTTTGTTCCATTTTGATGAATTCGAATAAAAAACTCAAGTACTTACAGTAGCGTTGATCATGACACGCTGTCACTGAGAGCTGGACGCTGAATACATATGTATTTTTTCCCGTACGACTTAAACACGGGGATCGTGTTCCGTGCTATGTGTAGTTCGAAATTTGACGAAACTATTTCCTTATTCAGTGAAAATGTAACTTTGTGATGTACTAGGTAGTTTGTGTGTTCTTAATTGGTGGTATATTCATTCGTAAAGTTAGCTCCTGAGTTTATCAAAACATTCCCCATTAAGTTGTCGTTATTACAAGCTCACACATCATTTTACAACTACTCACCGTGTTTTACTGCTGTTGAAACTGTGTAATAGCGACAATTAATAGTAATACGAGGCAATTATATCTGTAAACTAACGTCACTTTATAGTTTTTATACATTTTGCAAATTAAGATATATTAGCGGAGACATTATTATTAAAAAGTAAAATAACACGGTGCTATATTTTAACGCGAGGGTAGAATTGACATATTGCCTCGGATTATCAAGGGGATTTCTTATCAAACCTCGTCAACATGACTCGAGGGTCGACTAGAGGAAAATTGAACTTGGCGCGTTAAAATTTCGAGTAACATGGTGGGTGGTAATGATTGTGTAATTGATGGTGGCAGTAAAACTTTGGGCCGGTGAAGTGTAAAAGGACCGGTCGTTAGTGCTATATTTGTTCTAAACACAAATGTATGGACACAAGAGAGAAATGTGCAGGAGTGAATTACCCGACTTTCTCCATAAACCCTGTTTCCGGAATCCGTTCTCGACTAGGTCGCGAGCGTCATTTGTGTCGTTGTGTGAACACCGTTAAACTGTTGTCTTTCATTCTGTGTACCTTGTCGCAGAGCTTTGAGCTTGAAAGTAAGTAAGATTTCATCGGGGGAGTAAGACATGCATTCCCCAGGAAGATTGGGAAGAAGTTTCGTCGCAACGTTGGCTGTCGGGATTCTCTTCGGATTTGGATTCGCATATGTTCTTCTAAATATTAATACGACACCGATTCAACAATCCGCAATTACTTTCTTTCAACCTCAAAGGTTTCCTATCAAACATTTTAAAACGATCGATTTTATATATGACAGTACATTTTCTCTTGTTTTCGTTTTGGAACACATGATATATTTAGTTGCATGAATTTGGTTGAAAAGAATTTGTTTAACAAAGACTTTGCTATCTGTGAGTCCTGTTGAGTTGTTCGGTTGGTTATTCTATCAATTACTATTGTTCCTTCAAAATGATGTTTCTCCTCAACTGAAACTTTTGCGCATGAATTTGACTGAGTTGTTATTACGCTGAAATTCACACACACGTGTAGTTAATTGATCATACTTCATTATTATAGTATAATTGCCTAATTTTGTCTCGCCCGCTACTACTGGCTAATTTATGCAAATGTACTTGAGCTCACCAAAAGTGCATTTTTGTTACTGTTGACCAGTATTTTACGTTTGTTTTGTATATGTATAATCTTCTGTTTTCGTAGTTTGAAGAATTATGAAATTGAAAGTGATATAACAATGTGTACGTTTGCTTGTGCATTTTTTAGATATCAGACCGACTCTTCCTTTGACCGTGTATCAGACCAGGAGCTCCGATCACTAGACGACCATGGCCACAAGCACGGTGATCAGAGCGACCCTCACTCACATGCGGCAGTTGAAAATGAGGCAGGCCCTTCGAAGGAAGTGTCGGAGCACGAACCGGACGAAGATATGCATAAAGGTGCTGATATCGAGGCGCAGACTCTAGCAAAGGAAGTCAGAGTGCTTTGCTGGGTTATGACAACTCCAGTCAACCACAAGAAGAAAGCCATCCATGTCAAGCGGACGTGGGGTAAACGATGCAACAAGCTGCTGTTCATGAGTAGTGAAGATGGTAAGTTAGGCGTTATTGTCTTCGTTTATGACCCAAAACTCAGCTATAGGTTGGCGTTACGCATGCGTTACACGTAGGTAGGTACGATGCACTGCATTGGAAATCGAGTGCTTATAAAGCATAACATTTTAGACTGCATGGCTCATTGACTGTTAGACTAGTTAGACTGCATGTCAGATTTATTCCAAATCCAACCAAATTGCATTCATTCATCTGTCAGATGAATGGCTGAATTTATTAACTAGTAGGAATAGTTAGATGCGACAGGTTTCAGATCATCATCATATCACTTACAAAGCTCTCTTTCGGTGGCTGAAGCGTTTATAACTTCTTGATTGTGGGACAATTGTTAAGGAAGCCGCATTAATGCTGTTACGTACGCATGTATATTAATGGTTTCATGTTTTCAACCCTACTCACATCCTACCTAACCCTGTTTATTATTGTTATATTACATCTGTAACTGAGAATTCGTGTATTTTTAATATGATCAATGATCATTTACTACTCTACTAGAAACAGTTTGCATTTTGCAAGTTGTCCTGTGCTTGTCTGGTTATTTAGTGTTCAGTGCCAACTCGAAGCTGTATGTATTCATCCTACTATGTAGTGTGTCGAGTCGACCATTATGTTACACTATGTCAGAGTTAATTTTGTGACATAGTACAATGCTAGTTGCAATGCTGAAATATTGTTTTCTTTCAGATCCGGAACTTCCTAGTATTGGACTGAAACACGTGAAGGAAGGACGCAATTACTTGTGGGCTAAAACTAAAGAAGCTTTTAAATACGTTTATGAGAAACATTTTGAAGATGCCGATTGGTTCATGAAAGGTAATTCTTGCTGAAAATGATAGATACATAGCCGTTGCTTCGAAAAGGCGTTGTCGAGTAATTATGAATATTTAAATGTTCTTCGAAGTGTATGGTATGATGAGCATATTAATAAATAGAACGATGATTTGATCTTATAGCCGACGATGACACTTTTGTCGTGGTTGAGAACTTGAGATTTATGCTAAAAGACTATGATCCTAACTACGGAATTTATTTTGGATGCAAATTCAAACCGTACGTTGAACAAGGTTATATGAGCGGAGGAGCAGGTAAGGCAACAAATTATCATTAACATATATGTATGGTATGTAAAATTTCTGGTGTTCCTCGACTAAAATTAAAATTGTCCTCCAGGGTATGTGCTGAGTAAAGAGGCACTGAAAAAATTTGTTGAAGAAGCTATCCCAAACAAGAAAAAGTGCAGACAGGATCATGGCGGTGCGGAAGACGTGGAAATGGGTAAGATGGATAAATGACTGACAATCTGACAATTTTATCTCACATGGATAGAGTAATATTACAAAATATATTTCAATGTCATTAGGAAGGTGCATGCAGAACGTTGGTGTTGAAGCCGGTGATTCACGAGACGGGTATGGGCGCTATAGATTTCTTCCTTTTGTTCCTGAGCATCATGTCATTCCAGGACATGTAGATGAGAGTTTTTGGTACTGGAAATACATTTACTACCCTCAACAACAGGCAAGTACTAAATAGCAGAGAACAGTTTATTTGTATAATACTTCACACATTAAGATATTAAAGATATGAAATTTGTACCATCGCACTTCGGCAAGTGTCATTCTGATGTCGTTTTTGTCTAACATAGGGCATGGACTGTTGCTCTGACACAGCCGTGTCATTCCATTACGTGACTCCAAGTCAAATGTACGTTTTAGAGTATTTACTTTACCACTTGCGGCCCAAATTGCAGAAGGCAACGTCTGCAGAACCGACACTTTCTGCTAGTCCTTCTGAGTCAACCATTGTTTCAGAAGCCACAAAATCCAGTGACGTGGCCGATGTCAGTCAAACGGTTCTCGCTTCCAAGGTAAAAGGCACGCGCGGGCCAACTCATCTAGTCAGCGGTTCAGTTGATAGAAATAGTCCCTCTGCAGCTGTGACAAACACCACTTCGAGAAAGTAGTGTACTACAAGAAATGTTTTATTTGTGATACCCACCAAAGCTAGTATTGTTGCAAATTTTATACTTGGAATTCCTGATTCTGTTGTATGTTCAACATCCTGCAGATCTGATCGCAACTTTTCATGAAGCTGTTAATTTATTTCTAATTACTTGTATACTGATTCATTTTCCTACATTTTAGTGTATTCGTATAGTTTATGGTGTTCGACGTGATATGTATGATTATAAATGTAATTAATTACTAATTACATAATTGAAACGTTGTTGGCGTTTTGTGACATACGAAGTATGTTGTACTACTTCCAGAGCTAACTCTATGGGTTCAAAATAAAATCAGGACCTATGCCCAGTTTTTAGTACAGAATGTTATTTTCTTCTTTTTCCATCATTTGGCAAGCCATTGCAGGTTTGAACACAACGCTAGGAATCCAGATACACCTGTAAGCACGTACAGAAGACTACGCGTTTCATTCTCACTATTCCAGATTCTTCGTGTCTTTGGTTTTCATACAACGCATAACAAGGTCACCTTATTAACTTTTCGGAAAGAGAGTACTTGAGTGTACGAAGGGAAGGAGGAATATCTGCACGTACTTATAAGCGTTTAGTAGAGGTAGAACAAAGTAGGTCATGATCCGATTAGCATAAACTTGTCTCACAGGAGAATGTAAAGTGTCCCAGTGTACTAGTACGTATGTAGCAGACTAACGACAGATTTTTGGTGCTCGGTACACAGTGTGTGCACACAGGTACAGGTACCTATCATTTCATGTGTGCTCGTCTTCACAGAAAGAAGCATTGTGAACAGAGTGACGACATTTCGCGTGAGTGTTTTTTGTGAGGTGACCAACACCAAAAATGAAGAGAAGGAAGCGAAACGGAGGTGGCAAAGGAGGGGAGGGAGGAAAGCAGAAGAAAATCGCAGATTTTCTTGTTCCAGCGTCGCCATCTGCTTCCGTGTCGTCACCAGCGTCTCCGGCAGCTTTTGTGTCGTCACCAGCGTCTCCGGCAGCTTCTGTGTCGTCACCAGCGTCTCCGGCAGCTTCTGTGTCGTCACCAGCGTCTCCATCGGCTTCAGAGTCGTCACCAGCGTCTCCATCAGATGTCGAGTTCGACACAAAAGTTTGTTCCTTTTGTGTGCCAGCTTCAACATTCAACAGTGCAAATGCACGTGAGGCTCATGAGCGACAACAGCATGCACATGAAAAAGGATTTTATGCTCCATCCCTGATGCAAGATCGAGGACAAACCAGAACACTTGTAAGTTGTATTTCATGCACTGCATGAGATTGTGTAAGTAATGATATAACCATTGTGCTATTGCTGTTGATGCTTATTTGTATATTTGTTGATAGTTTGACAAGTACTTACCAGTATTACCACCTGGGATAACGACCCTCGAAACCCCGTTGGGTATGTATCTGTACAATGCCGAGGGTCAGATAATAGGCGCTTTCCACATTGTCGTAAGTGACAAGTCGGTGAACGCCGGTCAAGCTGCAAAGTTTAGCGGTCGAAAGAAGTTGTTCCCCCTCTCCGGGTATGCGCAGGGACACATCATTCCAGCATCATCAGCTCGAGACGACATATCAATGTATGAATTGACATATGCTGCTATGAATTTCGAACCACTCCATCCGAATATGAACACACATGTCGGTGGTAAAATCGAGGATTATGGTCAACGCCTTGTCCATGACTGGAAGTGGAATGTCTGCGTGTTCGTCCTACTTGATAAGCGTACTCCGTAAGTAACTAACTATAACATCCTGTAAGACATCCATGAAAGGATAGTAATGTTGCTTCGTATTGAAATGTTTAACGTACTTTACAGATTAGGGACAATTACTGCAACGAACGACATCACCTACACCATTTCCAGTCACTGGAGCTACTTATTCTTTATGGAGCGAGGGGATGAGCATTTTTACGAGGCGTTTCGTTTCCCCAACGAGAAACCAACCAAGAAATTCTGGGGCTACCGCACTACAATCGATGACATTCGTTTAACGTCTCTCCTAGACTTTGACTTTGCGATGAGTGAAAGCCTTGGGCAGTACTGGCACAGGGTCGAAAAGGAAAAGTATGAACGCCAAAATCCCTATCCATGCAGGTTCCCTGAGTTGGGATGTTATAAACGTAAGTATTACTAGATTGTTTTATGGCATACGTAATATTTTCATGCATAACACCATTGCTCATACGATGACGTATTATTTTGTATAGGATTCCCGCACACCGATAACCTATGCCAGCATGAGGTAATCCATGATCCTGTTAGGCTAGCAAAACGACGAGAGAAGCAAGCAAAACACAAAGCAGTGATACGGACAAGTACTACAACCCAAGACTTCCCACCCCCTCCAGATAATGCGTCATAATTGTTTGTCATGAACTCATTTTGTGTATAGATAATATTACCTTACTTCCTGACATAACGATCTGTTTACATCGTTATTATGCTTCACATGTTATAACTGTGCTGCTCATTAGGATAGTGACCTATATTTTATAAGATAGGATTTGATGTACATACCGGTTTATAAGTACGTGCAGGGCCTTACGGGATATCAGCCAAATTGCAGAAAGCAACATCTGCAGAACCCACTCTCTCTTCTAGTCCTTCTGAGTCAACTATTGTTTCAGAAGCCACAAAGCCCAGTGAAGTGGCCGACGTTTATAACCGAAGAGATATCAGTCAAACGAAAGGTACACGCGAGCCAACTCATCTAGTCAGTGGCTCAGTTGATAGAAGTAGTCCCTCTTCAGCTGTGACAAACACCACTTCAAAAAAGTAGTGTGTACATGAAATGTTTTACTTTGTGATATCCACCAAAAAATAGTATTGTTACAAATTTTATACTTCGAGTTTGTCCTCCTCTGATTCTTTTGTATTTTCAACAATCTCCAGATCTGATGGCAACTTTTCATTGTGCTGTTAATTTATTCCTGTTACTTAAGTTAGATAATTCTTTCTTTAGCATACATTTTAGTGTGTTCGTTACGGTGTAGTTTATGG
>JAHZMW010002352.1:0-10904 GCA_027743745.1 Alloscopus bannaensis | reverse complement strand
TGTCGCGACGAGTTTTAGGTTATGATTTTTTTGTATAATTTTTAGACAAGCGTTATTTTTTTGTCTTTGTTTTTGCTTAAATTTAGCGGTTACTGACGAGCCATTGGCTCACCGAAGTTTTGCGTTTTCTTTTTGTTAGAATTGTGCAGCAAGCAAGTTGGAGCTTGAGCACACAAGATGATAAAGTAGTTCACCAAGTTTCGCGTAGGTGAAAGATGCAAGAGCACTGCTCGAGCACAGATTTATAAGCCCTGTTATCTACTGGCTCTAATTGTGAATAAAGTGCATTTTAGCAAAAGAATCACGTTAGGCACCGAGATTTTAGGGCAAAGTTTTGTGCACTGCACACAGGCTTTAGGTCATAAAAATCACTGTTGAACGCGGGGTTCAAATCGAACTAGAGACAACGAAGCTCTTTCGTTAAGCAGTTCAAAACTTGACGAAACAGTTAGAAGAAAAAACGACAATGTGAAATAGCTACGTCAACTTTGATCTCGTCACTGCTCATACTGTTGAAATTGAAATTTATTCAAAGAAAAACCATATAGCTCTGTAGTTCTTTTCCCTCTGTTCGTTTTATGCAAGTCAAATCTTGTTTGCAAATTCACTCGCCGTCTGCACCAGGTCAACGCATGCAGATACACCTCCCACGTATGCAATAAGATTGCGAACTTTCGCTAAAAGCGACGTCCTTGTCAACGTGACATTCAAATCGAAAAACTACTTCGGGGATGGATGCCTTCATTGAAATCAATAGCAGATGCTTTGGATCATGAAATCTAAGTATAGCTGAGTTAGTCCTGGTATAATGCGCACTTTAGGTGCTGGAACTTGAGCTAGCATTGCATCACATTTTGTCTCTTTAGTGCATTTGGCTGTGGGAATGACGTGCTAGTTCGAGGAACTGGAGTCGCTTCGCATCTCTTTGATGAAGATAAGCCAGAGCGTTTTCATAGTCATCCTTTGTTGATATTTACTCACCATTTGTCGCTTGCCGTCAACTACAATCATTTTTCTGTGTTGCACATTTAACAGCCTATTTACAAATATGCAAGTAAAGTGACTGTAATATTACTGACTGTAATTTACAGTCACTCTACTTTGTTGGGAGTGGTTTGGATGGGTTGTCTGGTTTTCAGCAACGACACGTTTAGAAAAAAAACATAAGTATACTTACTTAACGTACGTCTTGACAAAACTCAGCAATTGTCAACCGCTATTCCAACCGCTAACATCATTATGTAAATTGAGATATACGTTGCACTTTCGTGGAATGATTCAAGGTGAAAGGTTGTTATTATATCGTGCGATCTCACTTGTTATTATTAAAGATTACAAACCTACTCCTCTAAAAAGCTCTACAAATTGCCTTACACAAACAGGATTTATCCATACCTACATAACTCTGTTATATTGCATTGAAGACAGTCAACTTGAACGCGTTGCGAAAACTCTTCAGAGCTTAGAAGACCTCAGTGACCTTAATCTTCACTTATTTTGCATTAAAAATTAGGTTTGCAAAAGCGCAATGTATTTGGAAGAGACCATTTACAATATAACTTCGTTTATCTCTGCAGTATGTGTTATGTGTTGTATGCTAAGAAGTTTCAATTGAACTAACGGGTCACACTTTGCAAGCAAATTACAATTGGGTGCACAGCCCCGTCAGCAACACACGTGTGGTAATAGGTTACATTCACTATTCCGGACAAAACTTGGTAATTCACCTACTTCTGGATATTTTTCCAAGCATGTTGAAAATGGATGACGACCTGTAGAGTCGAGGTTTCTCTGAAAAAGTTGAAAAGCAAAATCAGAGACATGAAACGCTTTGAAGTTGATTAGCTTGACGTGTGGTCATCGTGTGTGACTGCCTTTGAGGGCACTGGAGATATTCCTACTCGTATACCAGGCAAACTTGAGGAATAAATCCATACTAATGGTAATGTAATGATGAAGTGATTTAGAGATTTAGCCATTATTATCATAGCAAATGCACCGATTACAATTAGTACATGTTTTTCTATGAGCTCACCGATGGAACACAATACCGCTGTTCCAAACTGAAATCTTTATTCGGGGTATTTGACCGGAGTAGGTTTTTGGTACAGAATTTAGGTTGATGGATGGACGGGCACGTACTTACGTCAATGTAATGATCTACAATTCAAGCCGTGTAGCAGAGATGAAAACCTCGGTGAAAGTTTGCGTCAGTCTTCTCTTCCCACACATTCGTGGTATCGTGGCCTTTATAATTTCAAAGCCTAAAGAGATTAGAAGTTTGTTAATAGAAAACAGTTAGGTAAACCCACAAAATTTTGGGTAGCAAGACGTCTATAGAATGCCTTTATAAATGCTTTACGGGCATTTTTCGCAGTTCTAAAATAAAATAACCTTTGTAAAGCACAACAAGTTTGTAGTATGTGAAGATCCCGTGAAAATTGTGGCGTCTCAAAAGGAGCCTTCGATAAATACTGCCCCACTAAATACCATTTGAATGACAAAATTGCGTGGCGTAGAAAATGTCAAACGCTGATGAAAGGAAACGTGTCAAAGAAATGGTTAACAATCTCGCACTCACGTCTAAAAATCTCCAATAAATGTCCTACACACATAGAGTCCTTAATGGAATTCCTTTCATGACTTCTTGAGAGCTTTCACCTCATCAACGTAGCCATTTATTTGTTGAGTTTTCAAGTTGTAAAACAGTCATTGTCGGAAGACGCAGGTCAGTGACCGAAAGAATTTAAGGATGTTTTGCAAGTTTGGAACTGATAACTAATTGAATTGTCAAGTGTATCAACATGGTAGAGTTGAGAAACTAACAAAAATAGATATTTTCAGAGGCGTATAACCGGTGATATAAATATATATTACGTAAGATATCTATCACATTTTTGCAGCTTTTATAGTTAACCAATGAATTGAGTTAAAGTTTTCATATACTCCAAGCCTACTTCATATTTTACCATAACCGCTATACAAAACTTTAAACGGATGTTTTTACTGAATGAGCTGAATTTGCTTTCAACGTTTAGAAGTGTTGGACATTTTTTAACCAAAAGTTCATTATGAAGCTTACAATTAATTTACTTCGTTGGAAAGGTCAGGAACCGAAGTCACGGATGCTTTAACTACAATTATTGTATTATTCCAAAAATATTAACCCAGCGAAAGCCATTGTTCAATATGCTTGTAAATACCGTTTATTTTTGTAACAAAGGATAAATGAAACAGATATAAAGAACGCTACAGTTCTTTTGTTTGAGTTTTTTACGAGTCTATTACGCTTTGTGTTTTGCCGAGCTAACATGTTTTCTGCTTGATTGTCTTTGTGTATCACGTATCGTATGGAATTTACTTCCTTTACCGCGGTGTTCATAAATTTTTCTCATTTGTGACGTCACAGGCTCAAAGTGCTAGAAGATGTTGAACATGGAGCTTGAATCTGAAAGTGTCATCATCGACTACTAAAACTGCAAACAGTCAAAGAGACCAATTCAAACATGTACAGACATATTTTGGAGTAGAAAACCGTGAAATGTGGCTGTCGCTGAATGCTCCGGAAAATCAGATCCGATCCACTGTTATGGCGGACTAGTGAAATATGGCATCACTAATTCCCTTGTCACTCACTATTATTACCGTTGTATTACTCGGAGCACCGCAGTTCGGAGCGGGTGAGTCCAGCACCACCGCCTCAGCAATCACTCCTCACCAAATTCTCACGCTCATGAACACCAGCGAAGGCGGAAGTGATTGGCATGCCACGAGTGGAGGGGACGTCGAGGAAATGGAGGAGGACATGCCTGCCAGACCTTCAAAACCCACAAATCTCCCTTGGAGCTTTCTCCGTGCAACTAAGAACAATCGTCCTAACAGTCAGTTGACTTTCGGAGAAGCTATTGTCCTTGCCAAATACGAGGCGCAGTGTTTCAAGGACTATGTAAGCAAGTTATACCGTATTTGTGGCCATTTATTGCAGCATGAAGATGGGGGTGATTGACAGTATAAAAAAAGTATACCTCACCCGCTAGAAAATAGCATTAAAAACTTTCGGAGATAATATTGTTAAGTGTGAAGTCTTTATTTCTGTCTCCTTGCAAAATCGATTAATTAAAGGAAAAGCAAAAACGATGTAAATAACAAAGCAAATGCTTTGGGATTTGAGGATGATGACCTTCGCGTAATTTAATTGGTCAAATTGAGAGAAATAATTCATCATGTTCCACTTTCTTTTCCAGGGTAGCAAAAAGGGAACTGCCGCTCTCTCGCCAAATGGAGCACTCGCGGAAAGTCTTCTGATTCCCTATGGATGTTACAAGCCTGAGTTCGCTCTTAAATGTGAACAGGTACTTCTATTTCCGGGAAAAGTAGTTGACTGCTTATCTTTGTATACAGTCATTTGTTCCACTGTTCTGAGAACTGAGATTGAGACAAAATGAGATTCTTTCTATCAAACTCACTTTTCTTTTCACTTTTAAGAGAGTTTGTACTCTGAGTTACTCAAATCCACGTCTTCCGCTGCCCCTATATACTCCCATAAATGGGACCGTTTTATTATTTTACAAGGTTGTATTTACTTAAAGTAGTCCATTTCCAGAGAGGAGTTGTTTTACTCTCGAACAGTTTTGTTCGAAGATTTACGTTGAAATTATTAATGATCATGTCCTGCTGTTCTTTTGACTTCTGTTAGGTACAAGCGCAGCTTGAAGTTCATAATCATAAGTTCACAATGATTACAAAACTTTTGGCGTTTTTAGTGAAGCACGTTCTTCGACACAATTTTGTAAAAACTGGTTTTCTTATCTAAATTTCAGTGTAGACACATATCCACCCAGCCCATCAGCACGACGGAAGAGTGCCAGGATTTGTGCGTAAGTCCATTTTAATCTCTAGTAAAAAGTCACAAGGTAAAATTACTAGCTGAAGGGATGCGTACCTTGAAAGTGTTTTTCTTCATGAAATAAAAAGTTTGGCACTTTCCTCAACAAACTGTTTGATGCTTCAACATTTCTTACTGTCTACGAGTAATACTATACATACTGTAAAACGTTTCAACTGGAGAAGTGAAAATGATACCAGCAAAATATCAATAACCATAAGGGACAAAATAAGTGTCTGCAGTCTGAGTGCTGTAGAGTTTGCGTAACATACTCTTTATTCATTTTAACGGTTGGAGGGTTCACGTGCTCTACCCCACTTCAGTTAATGGATAACAGGTGTGTACAAAGTCTGTGAAAAGTGAAACCACTTAAAGGCACAATAGCAAAGTCACACAACTGCCAATTTGGTTAACGGGTTCATTCCGACGAGTAATTGAAAACCTACTCTCTGTTCTTTACTCTGTGAAACATCAATCGAAACATTTCCAACAACCCCAATACGTACACTGACATGTTACACGCAACAGACTTTTCCACGTTAACAGCAAACCTTTGTTACACACCGCTAAATGCAAGACGAGATGAATTAGATTCCTTTAAAAATAGTTTTAGCTTAAATGTCTGAGACTCAATTCCTGGAGTGGGATAAGAATGAGATTTCTGGTCGTGTCATTAGCCACATGTTTTACCATATCTAAGTTGTACTCTACGTTTATCTGTCAGTGTGTAGCTTAGAAGAATAGGTGTGTAGGAAAACCTGCATATGCTGAGAAACGATGAAATGTGAAGGTCATCTCCTTTTATTAGTCGGTTAGGAAATGTGAACACTAAATGCTATGTCGGGTGCCATTTGTAAGCAATGGTACTGGGTAAAAGTAGACAATTTTTTAAAAATGCTTTTAAGCTGAACTGTATCGATTTGTATGGTCAGTCAAATTAATTAGCCAAAAAATGCTATTATGTTTGAGCACATGTGTGAAGACATGACAGCATTGTAATTCTGAAATGGGTTTTGCAGGAACCAAAGGACGAATTCTGCAACAGCAAATGCTCGCAGCTTCTTGAGACGCTGAGACGGGACGTACCTCTATATGATTTTGCTCATTCCAAACTGTCGCAACCCGAGATGCAGACAAACGGTATCCACTCCCTTTGGCAATTTAATGATTCCGACGCAGCTAACAACGTGACGCACGCTCCCGATGACATCCTGTCCGGAATACAATATCACAACAGCTCACTCAAGGCTGAAGTGGAGATTCTTAGGGATTATCTCCAGCCCGACGATGGGACACAAAGGAAGGCTCAGACTCATCTAATTCACTCACCGGAGGTGTTTTGTGAAGGAGTGAATGCCATGCCAAATTCCGGCCAAATTCATTTTGTCCTCCTCAAGTGGAATATCAACGAGTCTCCGTTGTTGAGAGGTGATGATGAAATCGCAACCTCAGATTCCAAGCCTGGCTTTCCACCTAGAATGACAAACGGTCGTGAACGAGAGCCGTTAGTTTTTGTTATTGAGCAACAAACCGGAAATTCATCGAAATGGAAAACCATTGGAAAGGTACGTTCGAACGAAGAATGTGAATTTATTACACAAGACTTGTGTAAGATACACTCAGAGATATCATTGTACCATATCAAACTACGCTTTTGAATTGATATCAAAAACAGGTTACTGGAGTGGTTTGTCAACTCAATTTTCTAGATGAAGCCATCTTCAGACACTTGTATCTATTAATATAATTTCTACCATAAAATGCTCATGATATGGTTGGCTGGATTTGAGGAATTGTCATTCTCTTGCATTCTCCTTCAACGTCGTAAGACCATGGGTATATCTAGATTCCACTAGTTTTCCAAGAGATCATAAAGAATATAATGGTTGACATTTTCGTGTGAAATCGAGATGTATGGAGACAGTTATAATGTTTCCCTTGACCTTGAAAGCCGTTTCGAAATATTCATTCTGAATTTTCTTCAAGGTCAATCAAATGTGAAAATTGAGATTGCATGTTTTCCCGAGTCTGAGGAATTGTATTGAGTTTAACACATTGATATCAATAATGATATTAAGTATTATTATTAAAGATTTCAGAGTTCAGTCCATTATGGGTAGCCGGTCATATGTATATCAGTAAAAAATTTCAAATTAATTTACAAAAAGGAAGGCTTTCTTAACTGCACGACTTGGATAAATATAAAGTGGACTATCTATGTCTGTTTAGAAATTGAATGGAGACTCTTCTTTGGTAAATAAGAAACTAGACACCAACAATGTACCAAGGGACAATCGTCCTATTTCTCACTATTTACACTTCCTCTGCGTCTGAAAGATGAGATGGCAGGGTACACAGGAATTTAGTCTATTTCGCTAAGTCTGTTATGGAACAAGGGTAGTTAGCAGTGAAGTATCTCGTAGCGGATTGTATTGGATTCTTTTTAGTAGTAAATACATACATCGCCATGTCATGCCATGTCAAAATTTATGCTGCAATTGTGCTTACACACATTTCCACGCAAGGTAATTGAACTTTCCAGCCCTTATCCGCGTACCTCAGACAAGGTTTTATGGAGAAGTCTGCGCTTAAAATAGCCCGATAATTTACCCGCAATTCCCAAAAATTTACATAAATTGTACGCTCTGAAAGATAACCTTGTAATTTGCGTGAATTGAGTGCGTGATTTTGCGGAAAAAGTAGGTGAGAGTATGGCACTTAACAATTGACTGAGTTCAGGGCTGGGATCCTCGACCATTGTATAAAAAACCTGTGAACTTATATCAACTCGATTTTTATCTGCAAATCTTTCAGATTTTTGTATGTCTTGAAGTCATTCCTGTACGAGGCTTCAGCTGCTTCAATTTTACCCCAATGTCACCGCTCTGGTTTTCTATCCTCCAGCAAATTTAGAGGATGGCACAGGTTCAAACGACTGCGAAAACTGATAAAAGTGAAATCGCTTTTCTTTTCTGTAATAGGGTCACACGTACTCTTTAAATAAAAAACGTCAGAACGCGGATGATATGTAAATAGTATGAACTCACAGCATAGGAAATTTCCATGCGGGTATGTATCATGTAGGAGGAAGCCAAAGGCAGAAATTTCCATAGAATATGCGACGTGTTGTTTTCAGTCGTGTTGGGACTTTGGGAGTATTTACGCAGCAGGGTTCATATATCACTGTCCTGTGAATAATTGGCAATTACGAAGATGTGACATTTGTAAACCACATGTGTGCAAGTGAGCAATGTTCGCTCTGGGTTTTCACTTTAAGGAGGCACATAATGTGACGAGAGTCATAATAGGTGTAGCCTATACCGTATAGGCTTATATCATAAAATGTTTGATTCCTGTGAGAGAGTGTTAGGTTTCATATTTCATAAATATTTTCTAATCGTACAGGTAAAAGTTTGATTACTTCGCCTGATTACTATTCTACTACCCCGAGCGAATCATTATTTTCATGTATCTTATGTAAACATCATTGGAAAATGAAACTTGTTTTTATTAACAAATCACTCTGTTATCTCAACTAGCATTTTGATCATGATTGCAGACCACGTTCGGCTTACAAACCGTCAACGTCTCGTATCACACAAACACGTACAAATGGCGAATCACCGCTGTGGATCCAAATGGAATTCAAGATGCTGCCACGACAGAAGGCTATGCGACATTAGATGGTACGTGACTTTTTTACACTCGGAGTGCTGCTGCCTGGTGCAATAACACGTGAAATCAAACTTCTGCTCCAAAATTTATGCTTCGCACAAAGAAGATTACCGATTAAGCACTTTTCTGGGCTACAGGATTTTACAAAAAATCATTGAACGCACGTTGCTATTAGGCACAGATACAAAATAATGTTTTGCGCAGCATCAGAAGTATTTTCCAAGGGTAGACGCTGTTAGTCTTTACTCTTTACCATTTAAACAAATACCATGGGTGCAAAAACGTACGAAACTTCGGATTGGAATCCCGGAATTTGTTTTATGTACACTGCAGTTCTACAATTCACAAACAGCGCGTTCTTTTGCGGAATAAAGAACTCTGTAATGTATGATGAGCAGGATAGAGCATCAATTACGGACGTTTTGTTTATGTACTGGCGTACGACGCGCGATGGCTAGACTCGTTGAGATAGCAGAGTCCGCAAAATGGTTGTGAGGCAAAATGAGAAGCTGAGGTAAGGTGTGAAAATCCTAATTCATATTTTGACGCGCTTCCGGTTGAGGTCTCGGGGTTAAATCATGACCCAAAGGAGATGCATTTTTCCCTGACAAAAGGTGAAGTCATAATTTCAAAACGTCTAGCCGTTTCGGAGTTATAGCATTTTCACCGATTTTTTACAGGGGTCATGACCTGACCCAATAGGAGAGACCTTCCTCCACGACAATGTGGTCAAGTCAGAGTTTTAAAAGTCTTACAGTTTCGGTGGTATAGCAATAAAAAAAATTGTGACATCATTTGACCAACTTCTGGTTGGGATCATAACGAACTCGCCAAAGATATTTAGACCTCTGACAATGTTCCGTTGTTAAAATTGAAAAAAAGTCAACGTGTTTTGAGTTATTGATGATACGGTCGGACGGGCACACAGGTACAGGTACACATCTTAATATATGGTTGCTCGCCATAAATAATACACTTTACAGTATACACTCCTATATTCCGACCAATTTGCAAACTAACTAGCAATTTGGGGCAAATAAAAACAATGATTGGGACCTAATAATTAAAACTTGGGCATTAGATTGGCTAAAGACATTGTGCATTTCCCGACACTATGTGTATGTAATCAGATCTGAAGGACGTCAATACATTTAGGAGAGTTTAAACTTCAAAATGCTTCTTGAACCGAATTGCGAGCCTGCGATGTTACAAAACCAACCCAGTTGTAATATTCGTTCTTGAATAAGTTATAGCTCAACCGAGATATTTTAATCCCAGACAATATGGCGAAGTCAAATTTTTTAAGTAGTTGATACTTTTAGTTATCGTGCGGGCGGGCGGTCAGTAAACGGACAGCATGCACCTACATTCTTATATACCGGCATTCTTTCATTCATTCATATTTTTTCAGTCCCTTTATACCCATTTTGTTTTTACCACTTTGTCGGTGGTATTTTAAACAACCCATGACAACCGGAGACAGGTCAAAGGTCACAAATTTTCGGTCACGGGTATTAACTTGTACACTGATTAAAATCTGGTAATTCATAGACAACTAATATCGCAGCAATATGCTTTTCGGGCAACAGCTGGAGAATTTACTTGAAAATCACATTATGGTTTAAAACATTCAAAAGGTAAACCTTTTGTACTTTGTAAGAGTAATTTTGTGACAGTTTGCAGTCCGGGGATTGAAAACAGTATTTAGAAAGTTTACAGGACCAATTGGTGGGACATCTTTAGATATGGGTCATGGTAAACCGTTCTTCTACAACTTTTTCGTACGATTGACATCGTTTTCTATGTATTAGATTTTAGCTTGCAGTTACTCAATGTGAGCAAAGTCTTGCAAAAAAATCGCTTAAAGTGAAAGCATTGTCAGTGCAAGCATCTTGTGAAAGCAGAATAAATTAAAACTCACACTTCGTTTTCTTAACATAGAACTTTCAAAATGGCGAAGGTAGTTCTCAATCTAGTGAAAAAGTAGTTCCAAATAAAGTTTTCAAAAATCCTTATCATTGGATGCAGAACTCTAATTATAAATAAACATTTCACTTCAATCCGTTCTCATTATAAGAAATGAACGGGTTTTTGCTTCAGGTGATTCCGTAATTAGAGATTATTTAATACAAGCGTTTCCACATCTTGTTTTCCTTACTTACATTAGAAAGGTGAGAACGGAGATGCTGTAGGCATTGCATAAATAATATCCGACTTTTACGGAAAAAATTTAATTTACTCCTTTCGTTTTAATTTACGAACTGAGAAACACGAAATGCCTTCAAGCAGGAGTTTGCTGTTGTTAGAGTAGGCGACTGTCCTGATTGGAGTGTTTTAGTAAATG
>JAHZMW010002351.1:0-12034 GCA_027743745.1 Alloscopus bannaensis | reverse complement strand
CAGGTTCAGGCCGAGGCCTGAACCTGACCTGACCTGAACCTGCCTGAAATGTTCAGGCTTTCGCAGCCTGAATTGTACTCTATCTACAGTTCACAAAAAACGTTTATAATGCTCAAGAAACATGTGCTGTGTCAGGAAATGCAGAATTTTTGTTTTTATCCACTTATCCATTTTCATCCACTCAGTAATCGTGTTCATCCAGCCGTTTTTAGCCGGACGAAAAAGGCTGGATAGCCAGCCAATTTTATCCATTAACATGTCTGGTAAATATATATTGAGATGCTTCTTTAGCAAGAACCATTTTCTAATAAAAAACTAATGATTTTCAGAAAGGCATTTTATTTACTTTTAGAGTACAATATTTCGCTAGTTTCAACAGGTGTTGGCAATGGTGGTGATATCCTTAATACAGTTTCGGCGAAAATTGTCACATACGCCTTTTTCCATTATGATTCATAACGCATTCATAAAACATTACCTACCACATCAGTAAAAGAATATTGCAAACAAAAGCAGACTTTAGAGTTGTAACAAATGGTTTTACTCATTCCAAGTTGAAACCAAGGGTTAGTTATATAAATCAGCAAACATGTTATGAGCAAGAAAAATGCTTTTTGTGCGGATTCCCGAGCCTGTGATTTTTATATTATGATTTTTTTGTCATTTTTGTAGTTAATGAGTGAATGGAATTGTCATGCATTACTCAATAAGTGTGATTGAAATTTCCATGTTAGACTATCACAATATGCCAGTGACAATCGAGCATATTCATGGCAGATGTTCGTTTTTTCAAATTCAAATTTCACTGACGTGTCCAATCGTCCGATGGTAACAATTCTTTTTGGTCTCCTTATTACTAACGTTTGCAAAATTTTGCATTGTCTTTTAACTTTTACTCGGCTTGCCATTGTATATTAAACATAGCAAAAATATGTTGACTTCGCAACCTGTAGCCTCTTGGTTATATTTCATTTGTTGAAATTTGATTGGGAATTATTGTTGAAAATTAACTGTGGGTATTAAGAGGTTCCCGAAAAATAACATACCTCAAGTTTACGCGTCTATGCACAGATATATTATTTGCTTTCATTTTCCGCCATAGATGAGTTTGAGCTTTCCAGCAAATGGGGTAAATAAGTTAAATTATTTTAAAAATTTTCACTCGATTTCACAGATATAATTAGTTTATGGATAAAAAATTTTCTTTGTATCGCGACTGATTACTTTTGAAAAGTAGATTCAGATCGATTCCTCAAAGTTAATACATCTTCCTTTTTTCGCTCGATTGGCCTTGTCATGGACACATTATACGTGAGTATTTGGACGCTCGATTTCAATTTCCATTGCTGCACTGCAATTAAAAAAATATATAATATATATTACACATTATATATACATATATGTATATACACCAAACTCACTGTACTCTCACAAGTGAATATAACTTACATAACACCGTAACAGCATTTGTTAAAAGCATCGTCATTTGTGGCAATATTAAATTTGATGATTTGCAAACATTTCCATTTCAAATGGCCAATTTATTGTAAACAAAAGCGCCGATTATTCTACAGTCTATTATTACGGAAGTTGTAACTGCAACAATTTTATCAAGATTCAGCCACAATTATAAGGTAATTAATTTTGTGCCTTTCTGCACGACCTATTAATTTCTGTTTAGTTGAAGTAAATATTTATATTTATTGGTAATAATACAGAGCAACCAAGCTTGGTCATGCCAAATATTTCAAACCAATCTTACTCAACTATATTCATTATGACCTTCATAAATTACCCAACCAATATTTGTCAGATTCTCATTTCACAGTAAAAAAAACTCTCACCTTGTCGTTAGTTCCTACAATTACGATTTAAATCCTATAGAATTAGTCAATGCCTCATTCCATAATTCGTCTTTGCAAACAGCCCAAGCCGCTGAAAAAGACTTTGTTATTTCATTACAGTTTGATGTCAATACCAATTTAATTATACAACCATGTAGCAGTCCAGATAAAATTGAGACGAAAATCAGACAGTTCCGGATTGCTCATTTTCTCTTTGGCTTCATACACTTTGTTCCAAAACAAAAAGGACGAATGTCAAACCTCGAAAGTGGTATTGCGAAGCTAGTATAACACATAAATTTTTCGGTAATTAGTTGCTAAAATTAGAAAACATTATTTTTTCGAACTGGTTAAATTTATTCAAGATGATCTGATTGCATCTACAATAATGTTAAATAAAAGTTCAGGCTCTAATTGCATGATCTTTTAAGCATAACGTGCAGTATTGTTGTTTCGGGTCAGAGTGTATGTCTTGTTTAAAGTTGCTATTTTCCCTATCAAGTCACTCACCGTTCATTCGCCCTTCATTGTGGAAGAGAAAATTACATGACAGTTTCGTCAACCTGTTTTTCTTCGCTGTCCAGTACTCCGGAAACAAGCTGCTTTTGAGCTGCAATTGAGTAGAGAACTCGCGTAACCCAAAATCAAGCTGAACCTGCTATTCCGACAAATTTAAACATGTTGATTGATCACGACTTTCTGAATTTGTTTCTTTCGGCTGACAAAACTCCGCCAAAATTGTTTGGCCATGCATTTTATTGTCCGGAAATTGGACGGACTATGGAGCAAAGCCCTCCTCAAGTCAAGTTTAAACAGTCTGCTGCAAAACGTTCTCTTTCGACAGCTACCCTCTGCCTCGCACTAATTACGAGTCATGGCCTCCATTTGTGGAAAACTCATAACGACAACACGATTGGAATCGTGGGAATCATGGAGTGCATCTTTTTCCTGATGTGTGCCACGGCATCCATGAATTCCTACTGGAAATGGGGTCGATATCCCAAAGAGATTGCGCAACTGTTCAACGATTTGATTGCATTAGAAACGCGGGAAGTTAACGGTAACTTTATGGAGTTTTTTTATGAGAAGCCGTGTGAAAATTGACTAAGGTTTATAGCGTGTTAAGAGACTGCAGGTTTTTTTTCAAAATTCGACAGACAAGAAAATGTCAGGTCAACTCGATTCGACTTTGTTGATAACTGACTTCACAAAAATAATTGTTGAAACTTCGCAACCTGCAGTCTCCAAGCTATACCATGTTTGCAAGTTTTATTTCGACGTATTTATACCATTTTCTCTAAAGGTTTTTTTATAAAAAATCATGATAGGAACCAGACCACTCCAAGGAAAGGTAAAATATGCCAAGTGGATTTGTCTTCTTACGGACAAATTAGCCCATTCCATTTTTCCTCTGGGGATGAGTCTAGTCGCTGCATTGGTGCCATCCAGCTCGTTGAACGTGATGCAGCCGTTCATGTTCGTGATACCTCAACAGTATTCCATGACCTGGCAGTTAACAATAAAGGCGTTGTGTGGCCCGCTAAACTACGTTTGGTGGAGAATTGTTGCTGCAGCAGGTTATCGGAGTGTGGTCGACATTGTTGTTCCGCCGTCTTGTATCAACGAATTGCAATCACGAGCAAAGTAACAAAATTTGACCTAGTATAAGATGTCACTAGAATTTAATGTTGATTTCTAAAGTTCATTTGACCAAGATTAATTTGAACACAGGCTTGAGTCGGTTTCCGAAACTCAACCGATATCACAGCCTGATACTTTCATCCTTTTCCGTTCTATTCGGCTCGTAGTGGACACATACAACGTAAGCATGGGAGGCACGTTACTTGTCATCCTGGTGGCAGCAGGAGTTTCTGAGCTGATGTCGTTTTTGGTGCTTATCAGGGGATCTTCCCAACTTTCATTTTTGCTCTTACTAAACTTCGGCATAATCTTTGTGGAAGCTACGCTACTTATTCTGGTGGCATACTCTTTTCCGGCCGATGTTCACCGTAGCTCAAACATAATGCTGAGAGGGGCGCACTCAAACAAGAACTCTAAACTGGAGTCTAGATTTCTGAAATCGTGCCGTCCTTGCAAAATCCAGTTTGGAATGAGCAATTTCATCGATGAAAAAACTCCCCTGGTATTCGAGTCATTTTGCATTTTTCGAGGAATCGACTTGTTGCTGCTTACCAAAACGTCCAGATGATTGATATATTTATAAAAAGCAACTTTGGCGTGATTTAATATATGGTAGTATTTATGTCAAAACACATCGACAAGAATAACATTTTCAAAACTGTAGAATCCTGTTAACTACTCTTTGTTGAAGTTTGTAAAATTCGACAAATTATTAAACTTGGAATAACTCAATATGACGTTGGTTGTATTTGCATACAAAATCGACTTTTATGACTCGGGCTCGTTTGTTGCCAAACAATCGATTGTTGCCACAATGAGCCAACCGACCCATTGGTGCCATTGGTTTTAAATCATTGGTTTTAAATGAGGTTTTTATTATATTGTGAAGAAAATTAAAAGTGTTCATTCAAATCATGCTGGATTAATCACCAATGAGTTCCAAATGCAAATTACCGCGTTGTTATAAATTTTGAAGATTTTATCGTAGGCACCATCCACATTGCCCACTTACCTGGCAGCACTGACGATGGCTGTCGTTACACCCATTTTCGATTGCGTTACATTCAATTATAACTTATTTATTGAAATCAGCAAGCTAACCGGATTTGTTCAAACAGGAGATGGCACGAGTTTTCTCTGCTAATGTTCCGTTTAATGGGGGAACACTGGTGTTGGTATCCGTTCCTTGTTTTGTTTGTTGAATTTTTTCTTGTAAACGACTTTAGAAATTAAGTGGGTCTTACTTCCTCATTTGTTATTATGGTTCTTGAACTGTTCCTTTTATTGTTCCGTGCAAATATATTAAAGTGAAGTTAATTTTGCTGAAAAATTTACTGGCACCAATCTTGTGTTTTGAGCAAATCATAACTAAACTTAAAAATGTTAAATACGATTATCCGCGAGGACAAAAACAGATGCAACTCATTAATTAATCATTAATTAAGTGTCATCGTCCAAATTTTATGGAAAAATCTTTTCGGGCTGTCCTCATAATTTAAGAGGTAAAATTCAAATTCAAATAGAAGCATGACACGGTAAAATATTGGAGACAAAATTGTGGTGGAATTTCAAGGTTAAATTTTGAAAAAATACTGGCAACTGTTGCAAAAAACAAAATATGTCATCCACACATGTTTGCGGATGCAATTACGCTACAATAATTAATCAAATTTATTTGTTTTTTGCTATCGGCCTAAACATCTATTTGTTTTCACTGCTGCAGATAGTTTCCAGTCACTACATTTTGCTATTGCTCCAAAATTAAACAAATGAAAATGTTTTTCAAGTCCAAATATTTAACTGCAACATTTCGACTAGCGTAATATAGTCGTTGTTTGCAAATATCATGAGTTCGTCATTTATTAAAACGACACCATTGATTTGCGAAATATGTACAGGAGAACTTGTCATTCCTCCATTAATCGACGAATCCGACTTTGGTACATAAACCTATTCAGCGGCAAAATTAAACGCATTGGGTAACTATACTAAAAACCGAAAACCATTGATTTTTATTGTGGAAACCAACCCAGTTTTTCACTCAACACCGTATGAAGACATGGAAGATAGTAACTCTAAACCCGGCAAAATTGTGGGAGGTTCCCACTCCAACGCTAAAGATAGAACCCCCTCCGACCCAATAAATAACAGCGAGTTGGTCTCTCATCACGAGGACAAAAATGAACAATGGCAGGTGGATTCTGAGGCCAATGAATAATGAATCCGACCTAGTAGCGGAAAGCGAAAGACCATACGGTCGTTGTTCCGATGACAGCCAATTTTATGTTTTTTTAAGTCCGTTAAACTGCTACAAATTACATCTTTGATTTTTACTCCCGTTCCAGAGAACCGGAAGAGGACAACTCAGGCTCAGATTAGGAGCTACTAGTTGACAAAGTCGAGGGAACACCTACTGTAGCTAAACAATGGATCCAACGGAAAACCCTAAACCAATTTTGGACCCAGCATCGACAAACAAAAAGAGCAAGGATTCGTGTTAGTATAGTATATTGCTTTAATGCCAAAGTAGGTTTACGGAGCAAATTTTGTTGCCGACTGACCACATTTTAAATACTTGTTTTTTCCTCAACAACAAGTTCCTCTGACGTGTCATTTGAAAACAAGCTGGTGAAGGTAAAATGCAAAGACAAAAAACGCCGGCGGGTGACAGCACCGACGCTAAGAAATCGGAGGGTGGTACGCAGCTGAAGAAAATCTGCCAGCAGAGAAAAACAGGTAGCTGAAAGCTAAAAAGCAAAAACTGACAAATTCTTCAGCCACTCAGCATTTTAAATTCTACTACTTAATACTTACTCTCATTTACTCCAAGGGCCTTGCAGTTTAAAAATTATTGCGGTTTTCATTGCGTGGAACCCATTTTAAAGTTTTATGTCAAAGTTTACCATACAGTTTAACCGGTTTCGCATGACGGGTCTTCGACGTTTACTTTTTTAAACATTTAGTTGTCGTCAACCAAGACTAACTAACTAACGCCCTCTGACAAAAAATAGCCATGTTAACGCAGATGGCGTCAAAATTTCTGCGAGTCGATTTCAGTGCCAACGACGGCTCCCAATACTCAAACGAGTTTATGCTAATCAACAAATATTGTTTTTATTATCGGAGAGCCTGCACAAGTTGAGGAGTAGCTGGATGTCTCACAAATTGCGTATACATATACCATTCCTTTAACACAAGCGTAAAACGCTTTTAATAGTGACTTTGACAGAAATGGACGTACGAAACCGAACTATTATAATGTTTTTTTTCCGTTTCGAGAACTTTAACAAGCAGTGTAGTTTGGGTTTGTAAACAAGCACGTCAATATACTTACAATAAGGGAACCGTGTTTAGGCCTGCAGATTGGAAAAATCAAAGGTATCTTACAGAAAATTGCACGATATGCAAAATCATGCAAACAGTGATTGTAAGCATGTTTCAATAATATTTCAATATCTAACACACAAACCAACTATTGATTACAGCAAAATTTCAATGAAAACTCAACAAATCTGATGCTTCACTAACTTCCTGCAAAAATCACAAATCCTCGGAGGCTTCAAGCTCACGTTGCAAACCTTCATTATCTGTCGCAGGGACGTGTACACTTAAACAAAACCAGGCCGGACATCGATTGCAAACCCAACCATTGCCTACACAAACGACAGTCAATTTTATTGCGGAACGAATGGATAAAAACATCTAGCTTACGTTTTTTTATTCCAACATCGACTGATATATATACCGTATATTTAAATCTAAGCAACGAGACAGCCAGTATACATTTTGTGTAAATAATGTACCACATTTTTAGATATTGAATTGTCGTTAGCGGTATGTTTAACTATTGTGCATATATGTGATAAAAAACCGTAATCACATATTATAATTTATACTGCGAATATATTATATATATGTCGACATAGAACGCTAGTATGGGAAGCATGTTGCTTGTCATCTTGTTGGCAGACGGAGTTTCTGAGCTGATGTCGTTTCTGGTGCTTATGCGGGCCTTTTCTCAACTGCCGCTGTTAATCACATTTTTTTCAGTGTAACCTTAATAGAGTATATATACATTTGTTTGGTTGCGTACTCTTTCCCGGCGGATGTTCACCGAAGATCGAAAGTTGTGCTAAGAGGGATGCTTCCAAGCGAGAATTCAAAACTGGTTTATAAAAGTACGGTTTTTGTAGTCATGTTGTCCTTGCAAAATTTAATTTGGAATGAGCAACTTCATCGATGAGAGAACTCCTGTGGTTTTCCAGGAATTTTGCATTCAACGTGGTATTGATTTGTTGCTGCTCACAAAAATGTCGATTTAAACGTGATGACAAAGCCTTAAAAACCTTAGGTTAGATTAGGTTAGGTTAGATTAGGTTAGGTTAGGTTAGATTAGGTTAGGTTAGGTTAGATTTCATTGGATTTTGCACACATCCACTTAATTTGAATGAGCTGTGGGTATGCCAAAGTATATGGTATCTACATAGAAATTTAAATAATTGTAAATGTGTTGAAAAAGGTTCGTCATTTATTATTGGTATTCACAAAAGTTCAGTGTATTTAAAATTTGAGAATCATAAAAGCTTGTAGCGTACAAAATTTTTTAACTTAATCCATTTTAAGAAATAACTATATTTACGTATTTCATTTTATTTCGGCATATAGCTTTGCCAATTGTTATACTATTATTCAAAAAGTGAGAATAATCAAATAAACTTCTATATGCCAACCGAGGCATAATTGGGTAAAGTTTGTAAATAACCAGTAAACAAGCAACAATGAAGCGTTATATAATCGGAATGCAAACGATAGGCAAGCAATACTCTCTTTCTTTCTATAATTACTGGATTACAGAATTTTCATGGGCATTGCTTGCAGTGTACAAGCCTAAATGTAAGCTGGTAAAGGAGAGATGCTTTTTTTATTGTTTATGGTTTAAATAATTTATAAATCTTTCAGTTATAACTACGTGAGTTATTTACTGCGTACGAGTTCCCTAGACCAACAGGTAGAAAATAAAGTAAAGCATAGGGCTCCGAATCAAGGCGCAGGTATCAGGTCCCCTGCAAGTCAGGGCAGGTCAGGAAGGCTCAGGTAGCCACCTGCCCTGCATTTTTTTGAACAGTCCCGAATTGAATCGACTTTTCTACGGCTACCTGACCTGCAGGTATTTAGGTACCTGAATTCAAGTGTCGGCGTACTTCACCATAAACAAACTAGTTAAAAAGTAATTAAATAGGAAATCAATATTAATCTCGTATTTCGTCGTGTTGTTATAATTTATTAATGAAAAGCAATAACACATTGCCCCAACCCCATTAATAGGTATGTTTTTGCTCAGGTTATTCAGGTAACTGATACCTGGATTGAAATTCGGGTACCTGAACCTGAAAATAAAAACTTCACCAGAACCTGAATTGAATTTTTAAAGCACACCTGAACTTGAAGTTGAAATTTCAACCGCTACCTGCCCTGCGAAAATCCTACTTGCCCTGCCCTGTTCGGAGCCCTAGTACAGCAACTTTTAAGGGATTAGGAACTACTTCATCGTTGACCCAGCTTTTCCAAGCAAAAGTAAATCAATGGCTCGGAATAAGCAAAATGATTGAAACATAAGAGGCGTCTCTCTGTCAACGAAGTTTGTGAGCCCAAACTTGATTTTTAATGGTGACTCTGCAATGGCAGTCACGAGGAACACGTAGAGACCCATCGGAACATTGGCTAACGACTATGACAATCGCTAGAATTTGAACTGTGCTCGTCCCAACAAGAATGGCCACCAGTTGAGATCCAATAAAAGTGTTGAAGCGGTTCACAACAACATCAAGGGACCGAAGGAGTATCAAGGTAACCTGAAGGTCATCATCAGAGTTTGTAATTTGCCTTTGAATGTGTTGCTGCGACGCTTTGATGAGAACTGGTCCAACCATGATGTCCAAAATGATGGGCAAACCTTTGGTGCCCAAAGTTTGCCAAACCGCGGGATTCGCTGTAAACACGAGAAGGCCTTCAAGAAACGCCGGAAAGCGCGAGAGCCATCGTTGAAATGGGTGGACGCCGAAGCAACTGCCAAGCAGAACAAGTATGCCGGCAGCTTTTCCGAGAGGCGACAGGTGCGTTTTGCCATCTTACATTTGAGGGAAAATGGCACCACAAATTTTTCTGGAATATAACGGGATTCGAGACAAATGAGGTTGTTCCAGAAAGAAGTCAAAGTGGTTACGTATTGAGCACGTTGGAAAGTTCCGTGACCCACGACGAGACTGATGACAACCAATATTGAAGTTTGACAACGGTCCACAATGTCGTGAGCGGAGGAGGCATGGTCACCCTTGGGAATGAATAATCGTTGAAGTCCATGAATCGCGGCAATTGTAAAGAGTAGCATCGATGTTCCGATAGATCTGGAAATTCCTCCAGGGCGAGGAATTAAGGCGAAGCTAGACGAGCTTCCAACGGATGTAAAAAGGTGGCCGTAAATTTTAAATGCAACCTTATCAATGGATAAGATGATCGAAAGGAATCCCAAGGATTGTATCATTGTTGAATTACATGTGAATTCGAAGATCGAATGCTCCTGTTGCAAGTTACGTTTTGTGGGTGGATGAATAAAAAAAGCTAACATGGGCGTGCTTAATGTATGGCACTTGTCAGTTGATGCTGAAAAACAGATTTTAAAACTAACAGGAAAAGGAACGGAGTTTGCAAGTTGTGTCAACTGAATACTAGAAAATTGACGAGTCGAATTGCGGAATGGCGTGGTTTTACAATGTTCCCAGTTCCTCCTTCAATTTATTTATTAATAGGGAAGTAATCAATAGGATGGTTGTCCGCAGCTCATCTATAAGATACTAGTTGTTTGGGATTTTGCCATGCAAGCCTTTTTGTAATTTCAAACTTTTCAAGCTGCTTAACTTTAATCATTGCAATCGTTATAAGGTGCGTAACTATTTGTCGCCTAGATAACAAAATCCCATTTTTGCTTTTGTCTGGAGAAGTAGGGTCGACAATCACCAAAATCAATAAACTCCAGTAGACCGGTAATTTTCACAATACTAACGTAACAACGATAAAAATCCCAACACATTATGAAATTTTAAGTATTCCGTGGGAAAAGACAAACAGATCCAAAAACCACAAACATGATGACATGAAAAACTCCAGATTTCCGGTCTTAAATTGTACTCAACTCTTGGCTGTAAAACCTCTTTCGAAATAATGCTAAATTACCTCCTACATGGGATAGACGTATTGCTATTATTTAAAAAAACAAATAAAAATAAATAAAACTTTGTGCGAATTTTCACTCCAATTTGTCAGATTTAGATAGTTGTAAAGAAAATCCACAATTCCACCCCATCATTTTTATTAAATAATTAAAGACTGGTTTAAATAATCAGTACTATTTTTATCGATGAGGCCACTGGTATTCCAGACGCTTCCAGGCAAATATATTTTGGCTTATTCCCATACACCCACGTTGAGATACAATACTAGTCTTTGTTGTGTTTCTACGGGTGTTTCAATTTGTCTCAAAACCCATATACCTAGCCTTTTCACATTTACACAACCGAAACCAGTCATTGTAACTTGGTCTTTCAATACATTCTTTATTAATTAAAGGTTCACACTGTCACATCAAGCAGCCGTCAATCTTTAATTAGCAATTCCAATCAGATTTCCTCAGCTACCTACTTGCTCTCACAAAAATGTCACTAAATTATGCATTGAAACATTATGAATACACCAGATTATTTTTTTTGGGCCGATACTGGATGTTGGAGATTCTTTCCATAACTTATTCAATATCCGAAACCAAATATTGTAGTACACATTTTTAATGAGATGATGAGAAGATAATTATAGAGCAATTCCAGAACTAGGATTGCGGTGGCCCATTGTGGTATAACTGGTTATACTACTGAGGAGAAAATTTGAAAACCAACTAAACAAGCTTTTCAGTGAATTATAAAATGCTCACTAAACACGGTTTTCTAGGTAGGTTTATGGCTGCGGACAAAACCCCTCCAAAAGTTGCCGGCCACGTGTTTTATTGTTCAAAAAATGGGGACGAGACGAGTCAAGTCAAATGTAATCAGTCAGCCGCAAAACGTTCTTTAAGGACAGCCACCCTTAGCCTAGTCGTAACAGCGAGTCATGTCATATACTTGTGGAAAGCTTATGACGACAAGGGAATTGGAATCGTGGGAATTGTGGAAGGCATCTTCCTAATTATCACTGCTGTGGCATCTACAAATTGCTACTGGCAATGGGGCAGGTATTCTGAGGAGATTGCACAACTTCTCAATGATTTGATTGTGCTAGAGTCGGAAACGCCAATTGAAGGTAAAACTACCAAAAAATTTTATGTTTGCAAGATTTCACATTGAAATTTTATTATGATTACAATATCATGGTAGGGGGGACTCGACTTCATGGAAAAGCAAAATACGTGAAGTGGACTTGCCTTCTCACGGACAGATTTACCCGGAGGTGCAAAATCTTTTAAATTTTGGTCCAACCGGGATATCGAAATTTTGCTTTCAATT
>JAHZMW010002350.1:0-11315 GCA_027743745.1 Alloscopus bannaensis | reverse complement strand
ATTTTGTTTAAAAATTACACACTATGTACTGGTTATGCAATAGTTTGATTTCAGATGATTCTTTGAAGAGTTTTGTGATTTAACCAAACGTCTAATTGCTTGCTTTTAAGTGCGTTGTTAACTTAATAAAAAAATAATGTCATACAGTTGTATTTGCATGTTACTGATATTTCGTTCATTAAAAGACGACTTGCTAATTGAATTATTAGTCAAAATAGCTAACTTCTACCCTAACCACGCATGGGTCCATAAGAAATCGATTTAAAACGGCGCGACAAGAAACTTTGCCGGATCGGTTTTCCACACTGTTTAAGGATTACAGTTAACTCAGTCTTTTTCGTTTTATGCCATCGGGTTGTTTCTTGACAGTACTTGCAGAGTTAGATTTTTTTCTGCTTGGCTCCTTTTGGCCGTCCACGGTGGCTGCAGCGCCAAGATCATCTCTTTTTGGCAGTTTGTTTTCGTCTTTCAAATGGCGTAAAGTAGAAGAAAACAGCACCTACAAGAGAAGTAATTTATTTTATTAAGTTAGTAAAATATCAGTAGACCATGCCATAAGCAAGGAGCAAATGTTCACTACAAGAAGCAAATCAGTACATACCGAATGTGCCCAGCCAGCATAATCACCATGAAGTTTCTGAAAGTAGTCAGTAATTTCAGAGTACGTTTTGTCTGTCAGTGTCTTCACTTTTGCCAAGTGGGGTAAATACTTTCTCGCAATTTGCTGCATGTGCGTATCAATCGGAATTGCCTCTGGATATCCAAGACTCATCAAACAAATGCAATCCGCAACCTAAAGCAAACAAACAAAATACAACAAAGTTCATCCAATCATTGCTCACTCCAACCGGTTGCAACCAAATTCTAAATCTTGAAGTAAAAAGTAAAACTTCAGCTATTCACCTTTCTGCCAATTCCAGTAAGGGTTTGCAATTGTTTTCGTGCTTCGTTGTATCCCACATTTTTCAAATTTTCAAGCCAGTCAACTCCTCCATTTTCAACAATACGCTCTGCAGTCTTCACTATATATCCGGCTCTATAGCCAAACTTCTCCTCACGAAGATTCTTCTCCACGCTTCCATCCATTAGTCTTTCCAGAACGGGAAAGTCGTAATAATCTTTACCCTCCACCGTTGCCAGTTTTTCTCCATAATGCAAGCAAAGTTTCTCAACCATCTGACTAATTCTAGCGATATTGTTGTTGGAAGAACAAATAAAACTGAATACATTTTCAACACAGTCCTGATTTAAAATTCGAATGCCTCGGTAATCTTGTAGAGTTAAATTAGCAAATCTCTCATCTCTAGTAGACCAATCTTTATAGAGCTTTTGGAGGCTAATGTTCAGCTGAAAATAACTCTGCAAAAGAAAACGATTCATTTCCTCTTTGTCGCCCCCGTCTTCTTTCTCCGAAAATGCTTTGAAATACAGTTTCGCATCATCTTGTTTCAAAATCCATACTTTGTGGCCAAAGACCCCTATCCAAGATAAGCCATCAGACTCCAACGGCTTCCACCTATCATAGATACAAAACCACCCATACACTTAAATAAATACATCATTTTATACCGCACTTCCATACTTTGTGGCCAAAGACCCCTATCCAAGATAAGCCATCAGACTCCAACGGCTTCCACCTATCATAGATACAAAACCACCCATACACTTAAATAAATACATCATTTTATACCGGACCCAAGCCGAGTCCTGATAAATTGTGCCTTGCCTTCCAATACCCAAAACCAGACTAACAGACTAACCTAACCTCAAATCTAATCTCAATCCGTAACTGTAAATACCTGAAACTTTGACCACAAGCTAACACCGTCGAGATCTCCACTTCCTCCCTTGTCACCGCTAATGAACTCCAACCGTTCTCGGAGGACAGATCCATAGCAGTTCCTCCCGAGTGCAAATGTAAGCCAAGAAACCTCTTCAGAGTCGCTGAAAATACCGGCGACAAGTCACTCTTGTTTTTTAGACTTCTCCACAAAACTCCTATCATCAATCGGCATCACTTGACACTTGAAGTAAAACGTCCTTTCCTCACCCTTTTTATTAATAATTAAAATCTCCAAATTAACAATAATCAAAAGATAAAAAAGAGTGCGCAAACCCACAAAATAGTGTCAAAATGCTGAATGCTACCCGCTTCAACACACTGTGCTTTGTTTTGTTTACATGAGCCATGCTTGCAAGGCATTTCACAATTCACAAGCTCTAGTTCGAGACGACTTGTAAAATACGCACTCTCTCAACACATCTTTCTTGTAAATACATACATTCACTTTTTACAAGTAACACA
Organism: Alloscopus bannaensis; assembly: GCA_027743745.1. NCBI lineage: Eukaryota > Metazoa > Arthropoda > Collembola > Entomobryomorpha > Entomobryidae > Alloscopus > Alloscopus bannaensis. The sequence goes on along the minus strand of JAHZMW010002350.1, from coordinate 9,010 downwards.
TGAAGCAGACAGCAGAAAGACCACCATGTATGCAACTTGTATTGCACGGAGAGATACACAAAATGTGAGATACATATTAGGTATGTGTGTATTTACCTGCAAAATTGTTTGTGTGCTTTCACACTACGCACTCCAGTTTTCTTTGACAATTGCTATATAACCACACGCAGACAAGGTTAGCAGAGGCTATCAATCAAAACACAATCTATCAATGAGATTACAATTATACTAAACTGGATTATACGATTACAGATTAATTCGTGAGGAAAAGTGAAAAGAGGCACAAGCCATATAATACATATGACTATGAGTGAAAGTTTCACTGTTCAATTTCACGGACTCGAACAGCTAGCGGTTAGCGTGGTTGGAGAAAGTTACGAGGACGAACGCTATGGTTTTGTGTAGTTCTGAATGATTTTGTACGTTTGAAAAAACATGGGTACGAGGAGGAACAAGGGCCTGGCGGTGGTGTTCATAATTTTATTCCTGGGGTACTATCAGAGGTGGTTGTATGCCGTCATCTACGAGTCCTTGAGTGGAAACGTGGACTTGGATCCGGCTATCCCTATGCTCATGGGTGACATCCATAGGGTTCACCAGAACAATGCCCAAGATGAAGACAGGTTTGATGGAGAGCTGCAGGCGGACAGGGAAACTGCTAGTGCGGCAATCCCGGCAGTGACATTTACAAAGACTGATCCGAAGCTACAAGCCGACGCAGACAGACTCTCTGAAAAAATTCAGCGAGACATTAGTACAATTCAAAATTTGCAACTTGGCAAGAGTTGCAAAGGTCCGAAAGTCTATTGCGGGGCTGCCGTTGGTGAGAACTCGATTTACAAAATACACATATAGAGATATTTAATTCATATACTGACATGATATTGCAGGTAAATTAATTTCCGTTGTTCTTTTCAGATTGTGGACTGGGTTGTCAAATCCACAGTTTGATGAGCTGCCTAATGGTGTCATATATTACGAACAGGACGCTCATTCCGAATTTTCAAAACTGGCCGTATTCTGTGTCGTGGACAGACGTGTTCCAACCGATTGGGCCACCCGACTGCTTACCTGACAATGAAACAGCAGTTGTGAGGTGGGGCAAGCCTGGTTTCAGTCTCAGTTTTCCAGGTATGTAATCCAATAAAATAGCTATAAAACTTTGTGCATAGCATTGACTGAACTAAAAATCTAACAAGCACCTTCATGCAATGGATATATATGATTTTAGATAACTCAGTATACTCGTACAAGTCTGGTCTTCCCGTTCCACTGACCATTGGATCCGATTTAAGGAAACTGTCGACAGACCACTATTTGTGGTGGATTGGGCAATTTGCAAAGTACATTATGCGTCTTCAGTCATGGGAGGAAGAGCTTATGGGGAAGTTCAAGGATGTTTTAAGACTGCAAATTCCAACCGTTGGGTTAGCATTCTTTTGAATTGATGATACTCTTCATGAATTTTAAATTGTCATCCTATTTTCATTGCTGTGATTTTGTAGAATCATTGTTAGAAAACGAGATAAGCACGGAGAGAAGCGAAAGCTGGAAGTTCATTCCATTGACAAATACATGAGCGTTGCTAAAAGATATTTTTCCAAACTGGAGGAAACGCAGAGTAACATTACCAGAAGAGTTTTTCTCTCCACTGATGACCGTAATGTTTTCAAACTTGTTCGGAAAAGGTTTACTTGCAGTTGATATTTAAAGTATTGCTGTTGAAAATCCAAACTCTAGAGTATTACATTATTATGCTATTACATAACTTTCTTTCTGTAAATGAATTTCAGGTACAGGCCACCACGTTGGGAAATCATAGGATTCCAACGAAAAACTGAGGTTGAAGATATTGTAAAAGATATATACATGCTCAGCGACTGTCAGTTTGTGGTTTGCAGTCTATCCGCTGATGTAAAAATCTACCCTAGATAATTACACTTAATTTCATACAACAATCATTTTATCCGATCTCAGTTACCCCAATTTTCCATTGTGCTTTCTAGATCTGCCGTTTGGTTCTTGAGCTGAAGGAAGCTACGGAGCTAAATGCATCATACAAGCTCAAATCTATTGGATATAAATATTTTTACGCTACACAAGGGTTTAACAGGCTGAGGTTTCTGTTAAAGTACTAAACCAAAGAAGACCCGATGACCCATCCATCTTCATCATCATCCCGGTTGCCTACCTATATCGAGTTATAGACTAACCCATCGACAATACGCTAGCAACACCGCCTTTACTTTTCCTAAATATGCATTTGTAAAATCAGATCTCATCCAACGAAATAAACCTGCGAATAAAAACATAATTTTCTAGACCCTTAATTACGTTTACGAAAGACAACGACCGGCATGTGAAAAATGCTGAATTCACTCTCGTTCAGGAAAGGGAGACGAATGAATTTTTTACATTAAATTTTCCTAACTCTGAATTAGCACATCACCGACGTTCTCAGTGAGAACTTCTCAGTTCCCACATAATCTGGTAACTTCTCTCATTCGTTTCGTTGCATCATTTATCCCATTCCCATATCCCACTCTCCCAGAACGCAGCAGCTGTTAACAAAAAAGCCAAGTTTTTCCTATTCGCCAGCAACACACAGCATCAGCAGCTATGTTTTTCACGTTGAAATACACGTCATCACTTGAAATGATTGGTAAATTGTAATGTGTGTGTGGTATTTATGTGCAAGCAAACGTGTGCCTGTGTTGTGTGTAGATGTGAAATGTGAAAGTTTCCCTTCTCACTTGACAAGAATGTTGTTGTACACGAATTCTTAATCTGGGATTCCTCTCCGGTACGTGTTTTTCTATAGTCACAGATGACAGGTAGTTCTTACTCCGTGGATAAGCACAAGTTACTAAATGAACTTCCAATGAGCTTAAACTTGTTTGTCACTTGAAAATATTCTTTCCAAATTACCAACTGATCTGTTTTGTTTTGGTTTTGAAGTAGTCGCAATCATTTCATTAAGCGGTTTGAACAAAACTCCAGAGTTATTGCAACTCACCGAAGGTGACGGGTTTGGTTGTTGCGGTGTAGTTCAGGTGGAATTGGAAGTGTCTCCTCCCAACGAGTGTGGTAAACATAAATAATTAAAACTTGAAGGTTTGATAACATTTTAAACGGCTTGGTAAGACATTCATTGATTGATAACATGATATTGTGGTATTACAACAGGTGACAATTACAGGAGATCCCAGCACGGGTGACAGGAATATACTAGCTTCTATTCAAAGGAGTTTCGTACCTTTTCAAGAGAGGACTGAAGATGGTGCTTTTTACAATGATTTCCCGTTTACGTGATTCGCTTCCGTTAGCAGCCTCCATGCAAAATGACGAAGAAGTAATTTTACTCCGAAAGTTATGTATTGGAATCACTGTTAGGATGCACTGAAACGCTACACGATATGAGCATAAAACTGAAAACTGTTGAAGACCTTTTTTTAAGTTGTTGTGTAATATTGAATTACATTTATAATGGTACTTAACTGTGTGTACTTTGGTTTTCAATTGCAGTATGAAAGGAGTTTGGTCGAGTATCAGCAACAGGCCAAAATGTTACTTCGAAGACTCAACCAACAGAGTCCGCGACAATGTTCGATCGAGTCTGGCAATTATTTATTTCAGTAAGCCTTTGCTGTGTAATTTATAATATATTTCAATCAGCTAATCTCAGCAAGTGTAAAATAATACCAATAATTTTTATGTAGTTACCTGATAGACAATGACGTGGTATACTTGACATTGTGCGACAAAAACTTTTCCAAACGTCTATCCTTTTCTTACCTGGAGGATTTAGCTCAGGAATTTACCTCGCAGAACGGAAAGAAAATTCAGTCTGTCTCTCGGCCGTATTTTTTCATTGAATTTGGTATGTTTAGCAATACTTTCGTTATTCATACGTCTGTGTTGATTTTCAGAAAGTCATAATATTCGTTATAGTCATCAAGTTCACTGGTTAGTATTGGGCAATGCATTGATTCGAGAACTTTTATTTCATTGTAAAATTGCCTTCACATTTCAGTTCGACGCCTTGTTTAGGGGTGTTGGTGTACGAAATGTAATGAAGCTTCTGGTTTAAACGATGTTATTAAGCGCTACAGTAATGAAACGTTTGACCTGTCGAGATGTATTCTTCCAGTTATGTACATGTATATATTATCATTTAATTGTTTATTATCGTCATTCCTGCATCTGCTTCACAGAGTGCAGTGAAATTATACAATAGCTAAATAAAGCGATTGTGGAAACGTATACCCTGATCGATCAAAGTAATACAATGATTGTGTAATTCTTCCGAAAAACATGACGTTTACTTGTTTTGCTAGGTATGTCAATTAGGTCATTTAAGACCGGGCAGCTATTAGTAGATTTGTTGATTCATCACTTTATAATTACATACATGTATATTAACTTTTAAAGAGCAGCAAGTTCATATGTTATTGAGCTGCAGAGTGAACGTTTTGTAATTGGTTATAGGATCCAAGTCAGCGTATCTTAACTTTTCTTGTTGTCTGCTTTGACCCTTAATAGGCCTCTAATAACGTCTAATTACGTTTACCTTTGTTGCAGTGTTAAACTGCTGTATAATTGAATTCATTCTTTGCATTTTTCTATTTATTCTACGTAGACTCTGAATGATATTCCTATGCCATGTTTTATTTCGTTTTACTTCTGTTTGAAAAATACACACACGCAATTTTCATCAGAAAATTGTACACAGAACGCACGGCTTCAAGTGTAAATGACGTTAGATGTCAATTCTGAATGGATCTATAGATATAAATTACATCTATATACTTGAAGATGATCTACACAATGTAATAGTATTCTAATGCAGCTCAATGAACCTCTTCGTAAGCATATGAGCACAATATTTATCTAGGGGAAGATACATAAGCAAGGTAACAACAAAGCAAACCGCCAAGGGTTTGTATTGCAAAACATTTTTATATAATATATGCATGACGTGCAAAAGGTTAAACACTTAAGTTTTCAAACAACATGTGGACCAGCAAAAATGACGTAAGGTTATGTTGTGTGTAGTGTCGATGCGAATATCCTCTAAGAACTCATGACAGCCGTGCATCAGTATTTACAACTCTTTCTACGAAAATTTGTCTTGGACTTTGTTGATTTACTTCAGGAGAATAACAACTAAATAGCATCCCATCTTTCTTCCCACACACACATATATGCGTATAATACACGTATGTATGTAAGTATGTGTACAAAAAATGCACAAAAATCCTCGGTACTACTATACGTCAGCGTGAAATGTCACACTGCATGAAATTATAAGTTGCAAAGCTGCTTGCACTTGGTCGAGGTGAAGAAGCATTTGATCATTTCCCTACTTCAGTATATACAAATCAAAACAGATTTGTTCCCAGAAAGCAAGATTAATGATTAATGAGAAGGTTGCTCCAGCAGACTCCTACAAACCCGACCGTGATGACCCACCAACGTCATAATATGCTAATCAGATTAATATGCGCTTCAAATCCATGCTTGTTTCCACTTTTCGGTACTTACGACCATGAAACAGCATGAGGAAACCCTCGTGTTGTAAAAGCCCACCGCGTGAGTCAGTAAACATTGAAATCGCTGGAATGCCCAACTTCAAGTGCAGATCTTACGTTACTCGTAGCCGTGGGCATTTGGACAGGTGTACGCTAAACACTACTATAGGGAAGAAAACCACTATCAATCAAGAATGAAAACTGGCGTATGACGATATGGCGTATTATATCATTGTTTCATCATATACATATTTCTCGTACCGTAAAAGCGACCAGATTTATTAGCCTAAGCGAAAACTGCAAGGTAACGTTTTGTCTGGTACGGTGTACACACCACTTTTCTGGCGTAAAAACGCTGTTTATATTTGTTTATGGCCAAGCGTCAGAAGTCACTCAAAACATGAGAATTATCTAATAGAGAAATTCCAGATTTCGGATTCACGGGAAACAAAGTGCGACGGTTTGTCACCTTTTCGACTGTGCATCTTATGATAATGCGGTGAAAAGGTATAAAATGCCATGATCAGAAATGGTTACAATCACAAACGAGCCAGCGAACAATCAGAGCTTACTTCAGCTTACCCCTCTTGTCATTTATACATTAACATAAAGCATAAATAGTGTCTTTACTTCTATAGAGTTCATCATTTACAAATAAACTCATTTTCCCCTTAAGTTTACTTTAGTTACAGTAAATCTTTCTAGCTCCGAAATGAAGCTCGTATTGTTCAGCTTTTGTGCTTTCTTTTTCTGCACACTGGGTACTACGATCTCAAGCAAAAGCATTGATCAAGGTAATAAAGTCGATTTTGGTATGTTGTTAGTAGAATATTTTTCAAATCGAGAATCTCAATTCAGTTCCCGAAAAATTCATTCGAATTGTTGTTTCCTGTGCAGTTCACCCTAGATTTACTCGGTCCCTACGAATGGAACGATCGTGGACGCGAAGTGGTTATGGTCTTCTTTTTGTGTACTCTCATGCATTCAGTAAGCAACTTCATTTAAATTTTAACGCATTAACATAATGTACCTTGTATGTAGTGCAAACCATTGTGAGAAAGTCTACAGTTTTCGGTTAAAAAACCTTTCCAGATGGATATGAACTCGCTAAAATACAAGCTGCAGTAGCTGAAATTCGTAAACATTCCTGCATCCCGATTAAACTGCTCAGTCAGCAAGACTTTTGGAGTAAAAGTCCTCAACTGTTTCCCAACTACGTCTTCATTGAAAAGAGTCAAGGTGTTGGTTGTGGTGAGGCATTTGTAGGAATGCAAGGAAAATTGGGATATCAAGTTTTATCGTTAAGTCCTGACCCACGCTGTTTAACGGTGACCACCATTATGCATGAAATTATGCATACGTTAGGAATTGAACACGAGCAGTCTCGCCCTGACCGTAATTCATTTATTACGGTGCACAGCCCTAATGTTCAAAATGGTAAAGTATAAATGTTTGGAACAAAAATTGTATTCAATTGCCCATGTAATTATACTTCTAATACGACAATGTTATACTGGCGATTCTATTCAGGTCTGCAAAATGTGTTTGGAATTGCTTACGGAAGTCAAGCCTATGGACCCTATGACTTCAACAGCATCATGCACTACGGCAAGTTTGCCTTCTCACATTCCCCCAATTACTTACCAACCTTGACTTCCAAGGTAAGACACTTAATAGCCTTCTCAGTTTCAGCTAATGCAGTTACAATTTAGCTGAATATTTAAAGTGTACAACCGTTCTGAAACTTTCGGATACGGAAAACTATATTTTGTGTATATTTCCATTTCTTTAGGTGACTGGACATGTAGTTCCAGATTTTGGCAGTTTTGAACTTTCGTACTGGGATAAAAGGAAGATTAATGTTATAACAGGATGTAAAGTTAATGCTTAATTAAGGATCTCTCTATGTTGTTTTTCTCACTTCAAACCAAACAGTATTATTATTTATCGAAAACCTGACAGAGTGCTCTATTACTTACGAGGTGTGATGCGACGGCCGACGTGATATATTATGAATCATTAATTTAAACATTGTGTCCGCTAATATTTTGATTATGTCTATGCATAATCATACTTTTTTTATTTACAGTTGCTACAATTAAGTAGACTATATGTAGTATTATTTTACTGGTTATGTTAGCGTTTAGTCTTCTTTTTGAAAAGATTAAAAATATTATTATACATCTTTTCTCATGCTTTCGCTCATTTCGTTTCGGCTGATCCAGGTTTTCCAGCAGATCCATCATCGTCACCTTCCTCTTCGTCATCTTGACCTTCTGCAGCAGCAACTGCAGCTTCCTCTGCCTCTTCGAGCTCAATTTGGGCTTGGATTTGTTTCTTGAGTTTCATGATGTTCAAAATGAAATCGTCCAGTTTTTCTACAAATGGCAGAGCACAAAATTGAATGACTCCCGCAAGACAATCCAGAACGAACCGAGCATTGAATTTTATTAGCGAAATACTCCATTCGTAATCCGATTACTCACCGTAGCCACTCTCTTGTCTAAGATACTTGACAGTATCATCCAGCACGCCTTTACTTTGTCCTATCCAGCAGCTTTCATGCTTTACGTCTTTAGGCGCATTCAGTCGTCTTCTCACCCTATTTCAGAGTCAAACAAAGCGAATCATGTTAGCAATATTGATTCCCTTGATATTAAAAAACTCCAGCGTCACAGTTCGGGGAGTATCAAAATTTTAATCAGTTCTCAATTGTTACTAGTAGCTCACTTCTCCAACCATCTCATTGCGTATTTCCTTACAATCGCCCATATTCTTGCCTCTTCTGCTTTCCTCTTTTCAATTATGCGAGCTACAAGAAAACAAAGAAGAAATACTATGAGACACATCAGCCAATAAACTGACCAAATGGTTGTTGTACATACTAGAGTAATACTAGTGCATTGAAATTCAGTAATCATCAAGAGGCACAGCCTTGAATACAGAGTAACATACGCATTGCCTCCCGATATCTCTCCAGTCGCCGTTGTCGCTTCTTGGCGTGATACTTTTGACTAGCTCTCAGATCGTCTTGGAGTTGTCGTTTCTCCACCAATTTCTCATACGAGTACACATACTTCGACTGGATCCATTCAAGGAGCTGTTGGTGGAAAACATGCTTTAAATTTAATATTCTTTGCTAACCCACCACCATGTGGCTTCTCTTTTAATTTTCTTTGGACAAGATTGGCTATCTAAAAAAATTGCCGTACAAATTTGTTATACGCAGCTTGCATCATCGCTTTGTCATTCCTTCGGCGTTCCTCCGTCTCCAGTTGTTTTCGAGCAGCTTTCGTCATGATGTTCCGTTGTTGCTGGAGTCTCATCTCGTACAAAGCCAGCAGTTTCTCTTTATTACACCTCGCCTCCTCAATACCGTGCATAATGTGTTCTAACAATTTACGCTCCTTCTCAGCCTGCCATTGTCTCAACCTGGCTTCATTCATTTGGTCTCGCTGTTGTAGTCTGCAGTAAAAAAT
>JAHZMW010002349.1:0-10537 GCA_027743745.1 Alloscopus bannaensis | reverse complement strand
ACCTCAACTGAAGTCCACTTGAGTGCATACATTCACTTCATACATATCTGTCAACAGACTGTCATCATGCACATCTCGCATTAAACACATTTTGTGTCCAGAGCACCGCGTATACATATTCCCCACCGTAATCTATCATCATTAGTCGGACTCATGATGATGATGGCCAAAAAAATCCATCATCCTTCTACGCTCTCTTCCGACGTTACAATGATATACAACTTTGTTCCTATTTGAACAACTAACGCTTTACATTCTAGTTCATACTCTTTCGGCGAACTGCGTCTTTTCCATGATTGTCAATTTTTTAAAGCTTTGTCCAGGTACAAATACCTATACATTCTCATGTGTGTGGCACTCATCCTCCTCATGCCAGCCACCGCCTCATCATGTCCATTACACGATTCCCCTTTATCTCTCAGAACCCACTTCAATTCAACGAAGGTGGAACGTCGAGAATTGAGAACGTTTCGTTTCATTGGTCAGTAGTAGAAATTGGTGACTAGGCCAAACTCTTGATTTCAGCTTGAGCATCCTACTATGTAACTCCGCAAAAAAGCAACCTACCGTCGCACGTCTATGTAATAGATATAAAAATCAAATTTATTAGTGTAAAAGGTGTGTCCCCTAATATTTCTTTGGCCAGCCAATATACTCGATCATTCTCGTACAAAATAATGCTCATGGGCTTTTCTAGAGCTGACGAGAATTTGAAGAAAAAAAAACTTGTAATCACCTGTGAGTTGGGATGGCTTCAAATGAAATGGATTGTGTTGCTAAGCTTCTGCTACCTGATTACTTTAAAACTTGCTAGACGAGGTGACCAAAAGAGAGCCACCACATCAATATGTACATAACATATATACCTACTTGTGGTCTAAGCGATACTAGGCAATCGTCATTGTGTAGAAGTTGTAGTGGTCATACAAAAAACCATTATTCATTTTTTTCGTTTCGTCTGCTCGCACACACACACACACTTTATTGCTAGTTTTTTTCATACATACTAATCCACATTGGAAAAAACCACAACACATATTACTTGTAAGCATTTTATTCATTTCATTACATTACATGATTGTGTGTGTGCACACATATATAACTATAGGAATGTCTTTTCTAGACGCATAATAACAATACATTCAAAGAATATATATTGTTAGAGTATCCTGACACTGGTGTACCTCTTCTCCATTGTTTTCCGTCGACATGATCGTCAACATTTTGTCGGCTTATAGCGTCTTGGATGCGTCGCTGTTAAGCTCATTAAAAGCCACACAGACATATTACGAGGTAGGCATGCACACTTATTGTAAGAATGATGCTATCATCTCACTTGAAATGCTTCACCTTGATACACTGACAAAAAGTAGGTTTTTAAAGTAATCCAACCAAAAAATGAACAAGAATCTGCTCCTGCTTGTACACTTTTGTGCTCAAATGCTGGTGGCCGACGTATCGAATGTGTGTGCCGATGTGCAAAAGTTGTGCATTTTTTATACGGCAACAATAAGAGAGGCGAGAACATGTGGTGTGCCATGTTCCACTGAAGAAGACAACAATTATAAGGAGATTTTTGACACTTGACACCTCATTTTTGACACATGCCCCGTTGTCGTACATGCTCGTTCAACCCCGTAATACGTAGGTACAGTATGAGTTCGCAGGTTGTTGGAACCTTGACTTTTTTCCTACATCAAAAATGCATCATCTTACAGAGATAGAGAGAAGTGCATACGATTTTTATCTTTGAAATGCGAATCCAAACTTTGAGTACTTTGAGTTTTAAGCTCACGTGCTCGTTAAAAATGTGATATTTTTAGCTTTTCACACGGTCATCATCATTCGCACCTTTCTATTTCTGACCATTGTGTTACGCACAATTTTTATCAATTTCATAACAAAGTCATAAAATATTTTTTTCATCAAGAAATATTATTAAGCATCTAAAAAGTGAGCATAAAACTATTCCCTCAACTATTTGCTGCTGGGATTGGGTTTCTCACATGTGAATTCAGGCAAGCAATTAGCACTCACCTACAACCAAATTACATCACTGTTTATAGACGCTTACCATCCATTAATCACGATCAAATTACACCTTTCGGCCAAACGGAGAGACACGCACAAGTCACAGTCATATTTTAGCTTCATTTACAATGTAATCCTTTGTGTGTCGCTACTGCGTCTATAAAATTGCGCATTCAAAGAACACTTTTATGTAGTCTCTCTAGGTATCTTAAATTGCTACCTCCAACCAATCAATACAGTTCCTTCTTGACATTTTACCTCTCACTGACAATCGCTCGTTTACTCCGAGGATATCTACGTGACGATACACACACAAAGTGCACACATATTGAATTGATTAAAAGCGAGAAAAAAAAATCCATATTAGATTGTCTTTGACAAGGTCGTATATCAATGCTCATATAGACGCTCATTCCCGTTCAACTATTGTTTTGACATGCTATCTCATATTATTAACATTACATTTTTGCCTTTTTGCAGAAAAAAATCATAACCTAATCAATTCATTGTACTTTCTGAAAAAATGTGGAAAAATTGTATTCAATTACGACTCCACATCACTCCATTCTTCTTTGGCTGTGTGGTCATTTTTTTGAGAGTCCACAGACCGTATACATTATTATGATGATTGAGTTATCAACACAAAATATGTGCGAACGCGAAGGGACGATGATGAATAAGAAAAAAGAGAACAGCCTTTTTTTTGGTTGGTTGCCTCTCTATTACACATACTATTTTATAACGTTTGTCTCTCTTATTACCTGGTTGACCAAGAAGCACAAAAATGTTCCTTTTTTCATGTTCAGAATTGGGTGCACACACAGTACCAAGCGTATTACTCAAAAAAAGATGTTTTATTGCGAAGAATTGCATAGGAGAGAAAAAAGAGTTGTGTACATTTTTTCAATGTTCTCTCTCTTAAAGTTCGATGTATCCAATCTATCAGAGTCAAACAAAAGTGACAGAAATCCCTTGATGCAATACATAAATGTATTCTTACGTGTGTATACGATTCTGACTGTTTTTTTACTATTGTCAATAATTTATTGGATTTGTGGTGCACCATACGCTGCGGATGACCGTTTGACCAGCGAAGTTGTTCATCTTGAAAGGGACAAGAGTATAAAAAATTGTGCAGCGTGCGTATTTTGAGGGAATAATTATGAATTCAAGATGCGCCCCACACTTTAAAAATTATATGTACACATTTTTTCTCAAAGACACAACTCTCTAAGAGCCACCGATATTGCGTAATCTCTTCCATCCATAAACTGTCATCAGTGTGTAAGAGAGATGGGAAAGTAGAAACGAAGAAGACATGGTGAAATGAAGAAATAAAAAGTGAGCAAGGTAACAAATCACATAAAGAGTAACAAATATCGCGGTAGCTTTTTAAATGTTTTTTTTGTCTTCTCGAGCTTAATAAGGATAATGGCGTTCACTCCACCTCGTACGTTTTCCATCTCTCTCATCACTTTTAATTGTTAGCGTTAAAAAAAATTCGGACTCATCAGGAACAACAACAGCACATGTTGATGTTTTTCATGATGATTTTCCGTTGCACATCCTCTCTTCCTCATTTGCCAAGTCCGATTGTATTTGAATGGCCTGAAGGGATGTATCTTTTAAGATGTAGGCATTATCTATCATGTGTTTGAACATTTTTTTCATCTGCCGACTAAAGCCATGAACAAGTAAGTCGGACAGTGAAAAAAAATGTCTGCATTCCATCACTGTCACTTTCATCGGATTGCAGTTGCACACTCAGGTACACAACCTTTTAACAACGAAATATTAAAGTCGATTTGTCTTCTTGTAAAATTCAAAGGGTGAAGGTCAGTCGAAAACTGTGGAAGGAATACGTGTATGTTACTAGTATTGCTTGATTTGCTGTAAATCCCACGCGTATTACTATTACAACTTACAAGAGAATATGATTACGCTTTTAATTCACACTGAATGAGTAATTAAACGATGCTCACTCCGTTGACAAATGGAATGAAGAGGAGCCCCCGTAATGAGGGAGTTGCATAATAATATTTGATAAAAAATATAGTAAATTGATGCCAAAAAAAGATTTGTCGCCTTGAGCTCATTATCACGCGATGCATATTTGCATTTTAAGGTGCATTTCAAGATTCAAGCGCAACTTGAGCGCTTTTGGTTACGTAGGCCACATTGACAATTTTTTTGTAGCGTTTTTTGCGCTCTTATGCACATGCACCCGAAATTGCAAGAGTTTTGTGTGTGTGCTCACACAGAATGGAGATTAGATGTAGTGTGTAACACTCTGTTGAAGAACAGAGAGGTTTCTGGGCTTGTGTAATTTGCCACGGACACATTTTTTACATAATTGTTCTCGACTCATTGCATAAACAAAGAATGAAATACTGTGTTTTTCTAGTGTGTGTCCTGTCAAAGGCATGAAGCAAGTCATCGACAAATCATTAAATATATATCTGTTCGCTTTATCTCTCGTTTAATTTCAAATTGATAATAGTGAGAGAAAAAAAGGAGGAGGAGTGGCGGTGGTCACCTTCACAAAATAGATGCATATATAATCAGTGTATTATTAGGATCGCGAGTGATCATTGTGTATATTAACATTGGAATTAGGAAAAAGGTGATTAAAAGCAATAGTATATATTGCTTTGTATTGAGTTGTTGTCTTTGTAGAAAAAAATCGATTGCATATATTGTGTGCTGTTATGTATGTGAGCGGATACGGATGGACAGACAAGCCAGGGTCCTGCTTCAAGGTCTTTAAGAGAGAGAGAGAGAGCCGTATTTCTTAAATTTATTGTATCTCTCTGAAGTTGAACATCGATAAATAATGAGCAATACAGAAAATCCTTTTCGTTTGATCGACCTCGCATTTGAAAAGGGCCAACGAAGGCAGTTCTCTTTTTGCGATATGCGTAAGTGTATACGATGCTTTCAAGCAGAACTGGTCAGAGCTCTGATGAGGTGTACTGCTGAGGTACTTGGCATACCAAGACAGTATTCCTTCTATTTAAAAGCACACTTCATCTTTTGACAAGTTTCGCTTGTAATAAAAAACACATATACTTATTATTGGGTCCGGGGATATTGGAGTGTGTGCCGCGGTGACACAACGAGAACGATTATTTTGTTGAAGTCATAAAAACAAAGACAGAAGGCTTTTCTGAGCATCCACCTTCAAACTCTGAATATCAGTGTGCAAAGGAAAACAAGAGAGCTATATAATTTTCGCATTACATCAGCAAAATTATAAAAAGTGATTATCGGTACGCGATACGTTCTTGGTGTGGTGCTCAGTAAAGTGTAAAGGTCATCCTGATCAGGCTGTCATTTTTTATTGGGATATATCTTTTCGCAAGTGTTATGCACTTTGTAATGGATACGTATCGTGGTGTCTCACCATAAAAAATGCTGCGATTCATTCATTCTGAAAGGGAATCAAACTTTGTTTCGCTTATCGTCATCGATGATTATGTAGCACTTCCTCCATATTTCTTCCTCCGTTGAGACACACACAGCGATATAGATTCAGGGATTTTGAGCTCTTCTCAGCTAAATTATTCCAGTCAGCTCTTAGCACGTTGTAAACCGTCTCATCATTTTGTATCGGTGAGATTCCTCGCGCTGGTTGGTCGGTCATATATTTTTTTTGTTTTTTATTCCAATTATCTTCTAGAAAAAAATGCCAGCAGGTGAGCAGAGGAGCTTTAAACCAAAGGAGTTTTTGAGATCATGTATTATTTTTTCTTTGAGTTTTGCGTGCTTTTGAAATACGCGTATCACGAGAGAGAGATGAAATACAAGTTAACCATTTTTTACGATGTGGACCAAAAGATTAAAGGATGATGATCATGATGACGATGAGGATGATGGTGGTGGCTGATAAAAAGATGGAGAATTATATAACCGTTTTTATACAGCATTTAGGTATACTTCTTGCAGTTCGTTGGGTGCATTAAAGCTCACACAAATTTATGTCTGTGATGATAATAACGACGGGCCAAAATCCCATGCAAAATATTGCCAGTGTGTGTGGGTCCTTTGTAATTCCATTATTTACGGGATACGCACATTCCATGTCTCGCTTCATACGGGTAAAGGAACGATTAAAATAATGAAGCGTTTTTTAACGATAACCCTTTTCTTACGCTTATCATAATCAAATTTTAAGCTCCTGAAGCGCGGAGGGAGCGTTCGCATAGCGAATTCGAAGACTTGAGAAAATTACTTTTCGTCACACGCACTCTCCTGCTCACACATCGAAAAAATAAATTTATGACAAATCTTTCGTCTAGACCATTTCGCCTTGTTCGTTGAGGATCATGTGCCTTTCTATTTTTTTCAAATGTGGCATTTCAAGTGGACACTTGAGAGAGGACCGATGACATTGAGACGTTTATTACTATACTATTTTTTTCTGCAAGCTCATCACCAACAACAAGATTGTACAAAGGGAGGCTTTAAACAAATCCTCGCATTCTTTACAAAATTTTAATGAGTACTGACTTTGGGTGAGAGTGGTCACACATTGCTAAATAGGCTTTCCATTAAGTGATCAAAAAAAGCATCATCATCCTCTCTTGGTCTTTGGAGACTCATTCAACTGATGTGTCTCGGCCCTTGACAAGGGATTCAGTGAGAGCACCTGACATTTAAAGGAGCACTTGACAGGGGAAATACCAAGGGAAAAACAAAGGAGAAAATGAATTGTCGTGGACGCGTGCAAGTGTGTCTGCAAAATATTACAGGCATTAAGTATGTATACCTGTGATAGATGTACGTGAATTTCATGTTTCAGGTCAAACTTGTCAGATCATATTGAAATATACGACTCTTTGAAGATGACTGAACGATGATGGGTTGATGTGCAAAGGGCAATTAAATATTAATTCAGCCTTGGGCTCGTGCACTGAATTCGATGAAAAGTGAGAGATGGGACGACACAGTGAAATGGATTTAATAACTTTGTTCATCACACATCCTTTTCGCTCACCATGTGTCCTTTGAGTTGGAAATGTAACGAGAATTTTGTAATTGTAAATATTTACAAAAAAATATAAATAAATACGCTCACATATAATCCGCTCTGCTACACTGGTGAGTAAATTAGGGATGTTTGGATATGGTGTGATGATTATGACGCGAGAAATAGTATTATTGTCGCTTTAAAAAAAATTGGACAATTGAATCAGCAAATGTTGACTTTGCAGCTTACGCAATAATCCAATTTGAGGGAATGTTTGTGAAAATCTTTACTTTTTTCAAAGAAATACATTTCATCATCAACGTGGCCGGAGTAGTTCTGACATTTCTGCAGAGTGGGTTCAGCATAATATATTTTCTGAGTTTTTTTGAGTGCGCAAAAAAGGAGTACAGTTATATATCACTCATTTCCATTTTCAACGCGTAAAAATTGTATGCATACGAGCCGATAATGTAAAGTGGCATAATGAGCAGTGGGCTTGTTGATTTTGCTGACTTTTTTATATCATCTTCTCTAGAAATTATTGCATTGTTGATGTTATTGAGAAACGGATAGGATTCTCCTCCGTCCTCAGAACGCTTTAAATTCAATTTTCTTCCCAAGTCATAAAATCTGTGGAGTATTTATGACCAAAAGGGAGATGATGATGGTGTCCCCAAAAACAGATGGAGTATAATCAAAAAGCACCTTCTTCACCGACAAAACACACGAAACCTTGTGAT
Organism: Alloscopus bannaensis; assembly: GCA_027743745.1. NCBI lineage: Eukaryota > Metazoa > Arthropoda > Collembola > Entomobryomorpha > Entomobryidae > Alloscopus > Alloscopus bannaensis. The sequence continues at coordinate 2,797 of JAHZMW010002349.1, read as the reverse complement.
TGACAAGAATAAACATATTATATAGCAATATATTTGTGTGGCCATGTGTTTGAATGACAACCGACGTGCCCTGCACAGTTATCATATTTTTAATGATTTCCCCCATTTTGAGAAAAAAACTATAATATTATCTCTGCCCCTCTCGCATTTAATGACTAAATCTCATTTTACAATAGAATTATCCCCCAAAAATAAGAATTTATATTATTGCTCGCACACGTGAGGTGATAATCATATTACGTAAAAAAGGTACACAATCATCATGTAACGAGTTCACGATAACTACATCTGTCCCCTCCATTTTTCTTGGTGATGAATGAATGAAATGAGCCTTTACAAATGAGTCTCATTACCATTTTCATCACATTCTCATAGCACACTTAATTTTTAAAAGATTGTCGAGGAAGAAAAAAATCACAAGTTGATCAGGAATGACACATGGTCATTTGCAAAATCACAAAATATTTCTACTCTCTTATTATACGAGCATGTGTAGTAAAATGCAGAAAAATACATTTTATTACCTTCTCTCCTCTTGCCAATTAAAATGGTGGCGGTATGATACTTGACTGCGGTATTTTAACCACTAACGACACATTTCCCTCTGTTACAATATTTAGTATGTAATTATCATTTTTTTCCTTCAAACACTTGACTTTTTATATCTTGACTGCAAAGTGCAAAGTATATTGCACAGAGATAGAGTGGATTTCAGTGATCCACGTCATAGCCGACTACGTCTACGCAACAATGTGACCTTCTCATGTTGTCCAGCAAACTCCCGTTTTTTGAAGGCTTCCTCTCTGGAAAGTAAGTCAAAGCCAGAGACGCTTTCAGTTTGCATCACAGTTGCATACACTCTTCGGGTACTGTTAAGCAAATTGTTGCTGCCTCCTAAAATTTTCGTGGAGCCCTCGACTTCGAGAGCTCCTTCTCATGACGCTGATGACGCAAACGGAGAAGCTTCATTTGCGTCGCCTCTTGTGCATTTGTGTGTGTGCACGAGCGGAGAGACGAACTTGTAATCGGGTTTGTGCAGCATGGGGACACACAAGGAAGAAACCTGGCGAAATTTCTTGAGCATAAACCACCACCACTACATTTCTAGAGCTTTCTATAAAGAAATGTATACACATCCCATTATTATTTCAGAGAAAAGAAGGACTTTGCTCCTTTATTTACAATGCATGGTGGTGCATAATAGGCCATCGTTATATACCACCATTTCACCAGGCCATCACCACCTACACACTTTTTCCAGCTGAGAGCACTGGACCGCAGTGACATTGTAGAAAGTCGAAATTTCCCTAGTCCTCCATGTGCCGCGACGAGCACTTGTGTGCTGCCTTGAGAATGGATCCGATTGCAGAGTAATATAAATTATATGTTTTTATGCAATTTATGTGCACGTAGGCAGAGAGGAAGAGGAGCGTGTGTGGGATATGTAGACAATGTGGAGTAATGAGGAGTTTGTGGGGTGTACAAACAGTCATAATGAATGAGCTTCGGAACATAAAATCAGAATGGAAATGAGAATCAAAGAGAATGCTTTATTCCTCCTTCTCGCTCTCCCATTACATTTACCAATCTATAAATAAGTCTCACTGTACCTTCATCAGCTCTGGTGGTGGTGATGACGGGTGTAATGGCATTAGTATGGAAATTCACTTCCATCTCTGAAAATCCGCAGATTGTGAGCAAAATCAATGGAAATCGCAAACACTCTCCGCTCCTGCTCTCCAATAAAACTTTCTCTTTTTCCCTCTCTCATCTCCGCTCATCATCCTTCTTAATATTCAATATTCAACAGTATGGAAATGGAAATTGAAGTGAAAAGACATTGGATGTGTGCATTGTATTCAGGCGAATCATTTTTTTGCCCTCATTTTCTCTCAAATTTCCTCAATCGAGAGAGAAATGCCGAAATTACATCTAAATCTGCCCTTTCACCTTTATTACTCAGAGAACAGAGCGTTTGTCGGACAAGTTGAAAATTTCCTAGATTATATCCACCATATCAGAGGAAGAGAGTCCCGCCCACGCACAATTTCACAAGGAAATCTTCACGTTTGCTTCCACCCCCGCAAACAGAGGCAAGTGCGCTATTTTAAATTAAGCTCCTCGAAAATGGGAGAGAAACAGACAACTCTTCCCCATTCTTGCCGTCTGCTCTCATATTGCGAAGTGGAACAGGATTCCAGGCGCTTTTCCAATAACACTCCAGCTGGAAACGTCTCTCTGTGTGTGGTTCATTTTAGGTGCTTCACAATTTCCTCTCTCCTTTCATAACTTGTGACGTCGCATACATGTTTCGGTAGTAATGGGAAAGGGAAAAAAGGAGTTTATTTTTAGCACTTACTCCGCTCCACTCGTGTCTTTCAAAGAGATGGAAGAAACTGGGAAAATTGTTTTTTCTTCATTGACGATCCACTACCTTATCATGCTCAAACAGGCCTTACCTGTATTTTGATGGGTGCCTTCATGGTATGCACGTGGGCTTCAAGGCCTTCAAAAGAGACGTGACGAAGAGCTCGTAAGTATCTCGAAAAAAATACATGTATTCGTGTATCTTAATGGCTTCGAGATTTTCGCTGTGTGGCAGATGAGGGCTTACGCAATGATATATGATATGATGAGGTTGAGAAGACAAGCTAATCTTCACGAGAGTGACTTTACTGAAAAAAAATGTAGCCAACTGCAAAATGCACTATCACGCTACACATACAGCTTAATGTGCACATACAACAGCTTTAGACGTATGTTATACCGTCAATGCAAATGGAGGGCTTTGAAAAAC
>JAHZMW010002348.1:0-89973 GCA_027743745.1 Alloscopus bannaensis | reverse complement strand
GGCAAGCCAAGCCAAGCTGGAGAATTCCCAAGCCAAGCCGGCGGCTTGGCTTGGCTTGGCTTGAGCTTGGCTTGAGAGCTTGCAAGCTGGCCGGCTTGGCCCGATCACTACTTATATTTACAATGGGGCCACCTATCTATCAAACAGTTCCAAACTTGACTAATTTGTACCTTATCACAGGAATGTGCTCTAAACTATGTTATTTAATAAACAACAATGTGGTGATAACATGACTAATCAAATCTAAAACACGGGGGCAAATTTTTATAATATTAAAGCTAATATTAAAATTAACAATGACCAAAAATCAACAAATTTCACATTTCAGACAGGAGCTTCTTTTCCATACTTTCAGTAGGCGCAGAAGAAGAAAAGATCTTTTTCAAATACCGTCTGATACAACCATCGGTCCGGACGTAGCAGCGCACGCAAATAATCATACATCATGGTGATCACTGGAATCGGAAACAAACAAAAACTGACGTGGGATAACACCAGCATTCCGTTTTCACATTTGAATAATAAAACCGGCTTTTTAAAATAAAATCCAGCATGAGCATGGAAAAGTGAAGACAAAAGAGAAACTTCGGGAAACGGGAGTAGTTGTAGTATAAACTTTTGGGCAATGAGTAGCTGTTATCGGAAACTTCTTGCAAAAGGATGATGATCCAACCGTGCAGTGATTGCGGGAACAACTCAAGGACTTCAAAATCTCAAACAAATACAATATTTGTTGTTATAGGATGTGAATTTAATTGAAAGCACGTTACATTCTAAAAAGTTTTCCCCCGGCAAGGAATCGAACCCATGCCTCTTTGCGTTTAGCCCGCAATGTCATATACAAATTTGTCTGAATCTTGAATTACTAATGACTATGGAATCTAATAATTGAAAATCTCGGCCTCTTAAAATGAGTAGTGAGTCGGTTCGCGCCCACGAACATACCAGAAGTAAACCATGTTTGTCTGGAGCAAAATCGCGATGCGGTTTATGATACTGCCTGAGATGACTTTTCATTTCCTGCAACCAGCTATTCTTTTAGAATCAACTCATTTCCCTGGCATGAGAACAGCTCCAGATTGTCATTTCAAGAGTCGCCCAATTCTGCTGACCCATAGGTCATCTCCCATTACCATTATTGATACAAGTTTTTGCGATGCATGTATGTACCTATATTCGTACACATACACTCACGACGATTTTCCCATTTGAGACAGAAGCCACGTGTTAGTCAAATACATGTTTCATAGTATACATGCATCAAGTAATGCTGATTTCCGTCAGGGCATCATGAGCTAGTTCATGTTTTGCGAAAATTCATATGGAGAACTCAGTTCAACTTCAACCAACCTTCAAAATTTTTCGTTTGTCGTTAGCAATGAACGAATCCAAAAAATGTAGTCTAGACCATCATCCTCTGAGATCAATGACTTAACCGTCTCAATGAGTGAATCCTGTCAGTACCTCACTCAATTCAAACACATAATTCTCCACGTTTCAAGTCACAAGTTTCGAAGGCCTAAACAATGGCATGTGTAATAAATGCTGCTTTCTAATCAATCAATGCGTGACTCATTTCTTGTCTGACAATATTAATCACTTTAATCAGTAATCGATGCTCCTTTCATTATATGACACATTCGAGATCGGATTGGCGTTTTGACTAATTAAATCAATTCATAACCAAACCAATGAGTAAAGCAGTTTAAGACATTTTAGTAAAATTTGAAAAAAATAAGAAGCTCCATCGTATTGAACTACGTACTGTGCTGGCTTTTTTATTTTATTGTTACTGACAACTGAACATGCAAAACATGTAACAACGAAGTGCTCATGTATTATCAGCCGCATGCAGTATACAGAGAAAGGTGAGCGTTATCTCCATCGTACACAGTCTGTGTACATGCAGCACTTTCTATTCCCAAATGTAAAAGACTCCAGTCAATTTTCAACTATAGGTATTACGAATTACCGTAACGGGGAAACAGAAACTCTGACACTGAACTTTTTACATGATTTATGACTCTACTGCACTCTAGTTTAAAGATGTTGCCAACATCATGATGATACTCAGACAATTCAATTTACGGGAATAAATGTACTTTCTCTTTCTACATTTGCTGCATATAGCATACCCACTATTATGTAAATTTCTAGCAGACCTTCATCTGACATTGCTGATTTTGCATCATTCTGGTAACAGCAACAGCAGAAGATTTCTAACTTCATCCAGATCATGTCACTGCCACACTATCCCATGAATCATAGGCGAGCCGTACTCTTGAGATGTATTCTTGCACTGGTTCTCTAATGCCAGGTGCACTACAATTCTGCTCTACCTTCCGCATTTATTCTGATGACAGTCATTCTCCGGCTAAAAAAACTTTTTGCAGAAGAATACACATTGGTACCAACTGCAACGGATGCGATGCAAGGAAAGTTTTGTCATATCAAATGTTGTTAAAAGAGAGATTCAGAGGCAGCACGTGCACTTGACATGTATCAAACCATTAATCTAAAGCATGTCACGTGCACTAAAAAATTTGTGAAGCGGAAAAAAAACCAGAGCAATCCCTTCACTTAATGATTAGCAGTTTTGACGATTTTATCCGGAAGAATAAGAATATATGCTGACTGGATGAGCATTTCATTTGGATGAAATATAAAAAACTTGTTTGGAGTTGCTATTCCATTCCATCCTTATCTGCAAAAAATTAAGTACAATCTTTTCAAATGTTAAGTACATGTCGGTGCAGGATTTATTTAACAACGTCAGCATTCTCGAGAATAAAAGAAATAAAATCAGAAAACCAATCCATATTGATGTATGTGTAACTCATACTCAACTGCACTGAATCATTTCCTTCAAGCATTCGTCGCAACATCAACAACGAATGTTAGTAGTTTTAAGTCTTCTAGAATTGTTGTTTTTCAAATGACATAATATGATTCAATGCTGGAGTGCTGGTTTTATATAAGGAGCAATGCAAAGCTCAAAAATCAAGTTCTTTGCCTTAACAGAGCTTTCCAAACATCAATAACGCAGTTTTTAGTAATTGTAAAGCAAAATTACAAAACCAATGTTAGTTAATAAAATGCTATCAAAATTCCCGAAGGGCGATTTCAATTTTTTTGTTTATGGACCTGCTAATTTTAACTAACATTTCCAGAATATCAAATGGTTTTGTCAATTAAAACATCACTCTGCTTACACATATTTACATATACTCATGCAATAAATTAACTGGTTTTAATAAATAATCTAAAAAATGTACACGATTTTGAGCAATATTCCTTGATACAAATCCTTTAAAACATTATAATGACCGCCTCCATCTCTCAATAAATACTGATTTGTCAACTGACAAATCCCCATATAAAAGATATCTACCAGTTAGGTCATTTGCATTTTCTACTAAAATAATTTAAAACTACCTAGCCTAGTGCCAAACAATTGTTACAACTTATTTTTGAATTAAAGTTAAAGTGAACTGAAACTCCGAAAACCGTTACAAACCGCCTGAGGGTTTGACAAATTGTTTTTGTGGTGTATCATTAAACTTGATCAGATGCGAAAGAACACAATCTGAACATTTTTAGCCAGCTGTGAGAAACGGCTACGGCACATCTAACGGAACTATCAGGACTTCAATAATTTGTGAAGAATTTTTTTTAATTATTCCTCTCCCTCGCTCAAAAAGGTACAACTCCTAGGGCACGCCATGGGTGTAGCTCTAGGTGCCCAATATTCAATATTGGTATATTTTTACTGTAAGTATATATTTTGTCAGCGCGTACTTCATTCTTCATGAAAAAGAATTGTGATGATTGCATGACAACCATAAAAACCTAGCAAAACAATGAAGTAAAATGTATTTTCTGAAATGTCATAGCTAAGACTTTGATTATACTTATATCAGTGATAACAACAACTAGTAAATTTTGCCGTGACCTTTCTTGATACAAAATGTATTTATAGCAACAAAGGTGCGATCTGAATTATGATGTATGACTGTATTAAATTCCTGCTTTACACTATTTTAAATTATTTCCCGTCTTGTCACTTGTGGTTCGGAACAGTGGCAAATACTGGTAAATGCCACTTTCGAAAAATTCTACAAAAAGTACTCGCAATAAAAGTTGATACAGAAATCTTTAAAACTGCCACAGTTTGAAGTTTAGATGCTTTTAAGCTTTTCCGACCAGTAAGTTTGCAATAAAAACTATAAAATACGACATTATATCGGTATTGAATTTGTTGACTTATCCCCTTTTTGTATCCTGATGCAAGTACTTGCAAATCGGTTTCCAAATTTAATAAACCGCCGACGTGTAATCAATTTATTTAGTATTCTGTTAAAAACTAGCATTAAATGCAGATTTGAAAATTGTCTTGATTAAATAACTTTCCACATTGGAGTTGTTTATGAAATTCTTAGATTTGTAAAAATCTTTAAAAAAATGGGATTTTTTTTTAGAGAATAAGCTTTTTTAAAAGCACCAAATTGTATCCTGATTTACAAACCAACTAAGTGCTAATATATAATTTTAGATATGATCATCAACTAGCCAGGGGTGCATACCTTTCTAACCATACTAAATGTCAGTCTGGAACCATTACTTGTCGTAAGTTAACAATAATAATAAACAAAATCATATAAAAGATAACACGGCTGGATACCAATTAATTATACTGCTCATTTAACTCAATAGTTCTACTTGTCGCTTTGGTTGTATGCATAAGGTTATACCTAGTTCACTAAACAGAAATAAAAATCATTGAGTCAACTCTTTTAGACTTGTTAAACGTTATCCTGCGTTAAACATTTCCACATTCAACTTGAACTCTCACTCGTGCACTATCCTTGTAAGTCAAAAGAACAATTTTATCACATTCCACAACTTGCATATTATGATATTGTCTTGCAGACAACATGAATGATTCTATCATTTTGCGAATTTCTAGAAATTTCTAGAAAACACATTTTGCGCAACGAAATGCTGCATAAAGCATGTTTGAATTGTATTGTCCCGTGGGAGTTCCAGTTTTCTCGTCGTTATTTGCATGATAGCATTGAGAACTGAAAAATTCTTCGACCCATACAGGCGCAGGAAGGATGCATACATCGACTAATAGTAAACGTTTCATCTTCGAGTGTCGTCGGGACAAGCTAAAAAATTGAAGCAGGTGATTTTATCATGCTGCTTCCGAATCTGCGGTTTTTCTCTTAACCCCTATCTTTGTTAGGTCAGAAAATAGACCAGAAAACACGGCTCGGACTTGTTTTAGTTGAAAAAGTGTGTGAATGGGAAAAAGAACCTTCAACCCGCGGTTATGTTATGTGAAGAGCTGCTAAATTGCCGCAATTCACTTTTGTAACTTTTGACATTTCTAGTAAGTATTCGTTTCAAGTAAGCCACCATAATACACTCGTCGTCATCACCTTCATTACCCTTGACTCGTGAACTATCCAGAAAAAAATACATGCTTCATGTTTCCCTAATGTGATCCATACGAATTTTTCGGGTCTGGATTTTGAGGGTTTGTAGGACATTGGACCAACCACACTTGCTTAACATATACTTAACTCCAGTTGTCAAGATTCCAAAATTTCATGACAAATAACGTTGAATTTAGTTTCATATAATATGTAAATATACGAGCTATGTGTATCACAAATTTATGCTAGGATTTCGTAATCGTGAATGTCCACATTCAAACTTTATTTTCGTGCGTGTTGTGCCAAATGCACAACTTGCCCTAATTTAGGGCGCATAAAACTTTCACCAACTAATAGCATAATACCTATTCATGTGTCCAAGTTCGGATAGGGTTTGCACACCAAAGTGATGTGAAGCGCTTCCTAAAATAAACGCAAAGTCCCTTTGAGGGTAACTTGCAGACAAGTGGCTTTGTAGCAAGTGTCACAAAATACGCGGAAATTCCATTCAAAAACGTTAAGAACTTGTTAGTTATTATCATATTGGCGGAGTCAATCAATAGACTGGTTTTATATGCTTATACATTGTATCTAATATCGATGGCTACAAATGAGACACATCAGTAACAGGGCTGGCTTGGCATATATATTGTTTTGCGTAAAGCGACAATTTTCAATATAAAAGCCGAACGTTTATTATTAACAAAACCGTATTTTCTGACTGTTCCAGCGTAAAGACAGAATTAACTTGCGGGAACGCATTTGAGGAATTAAAAATGTACACTGAACAATAAAATTCAGTTTTAATTGTACTAAATAAACGAATAAATAATTACGAAGCTAGAACTAAACCACTCAAAAACTTGCCAAAAAACGACATCTCATATGTATTAGTATTATACAAATTTCACAAAATTAAATTGACAAGTAATTGTTTGCCTTGAAGGAATTCGATGAGTTTTTAAAGAGAGGCATACATAGGTACAACAGAGATGTGAGAAATTATTAAACTTGGGTTTCGACAAAGATTGTTTTTTTTTGCATTTCTGCTCACTAAACAGACAAAAACGTGTACATATATAACTATAACGTGCATCGAATAATAGTATTTGTATAACAGATACAATGTACCAGTTGAATTAATGACATTTGCATTGATGAGAGCCATCACTCAGTAATTTGCACAATCCATACTACTCGAAGTGTGCATTCTCCCAAAAGTTGGAGTACTTATCAAAGCCCTGTCGAGGTGCCAAAACTGACTACATTATTATTTACAGTGTGCATGAGCCCATGGAAAAACGCCCATTCTTTTTCATACAAAAAAAACTTTCCAGGGCTTCAGAAAAACTGTAATTCCTGTTTTGTATGGTAACTTGATACTGCGTGTTACAGACAGACAGCGTACATGAATGTGTGAAAAGAAAGGATTGACGGAGTGAAGCGTACCAGAAAATTTCTCATAATAAATTATGGATATGTCTGGCATTCACGGAAAATACACACAAAACCTGTCGTGTCATTATCATTCACCCCCACCACCACCCTAGCCCGAATGTATAAATTTCGCAAAATATGGATTCGATAGCTAACAAATCGCACATTTTGTAGCCCATTAGAAAAAATGTCCACGAGTTTGTCATGCAGGATATGAATCAGGCAAGCACACAACAGTCTTTCGCGCAGTGCGTTGCTCACAATCAAATTTTCGGAGCAATTGAACTGGAAAATTGGAATTAAGCAAATGTACGGCACAAAATCATTACAACGACGCACATTATACTATATTGTTGTAAAAGCAGTACTCAATTGCGGTTTGGTTTCAGGTGAATAATTAGCAACGAGAACATTTGTTTTATGATATTTTCGAGCGACAGGCAAAACTAGGTTGTTTAGCAGTGTAAAGAGTGAAAGCCCACTGTTTTCAGAGACCGTGTTTTTCTATTAAACATAACAAGCCAGCAGTTTCAAATCTATGTAAAAACACATATTCATCACTGGATAAACAACGCCCAGCACCGCAGTGTTTCCATGTTTTCAGTTGTGATTTGTTATAAGACAAGTAGTGTGTGCATCTCAAAATGAAATTCGAGATACAATATTTCTTCAATACAGATAATGGATAGGAGCAAGCATTGTGTACACGTGATAATGGGAATTTTTGGACCAAAAACTTTACCCTTCATCTTTCTAACGCTAATGTTCATGTCACACACGAAGGATTTAGACGGCGGCAACAACGTAGTGTCTCTTTCAGCCTTCCTCTCTTACTCCGCCGTGGCCGTTGCGTTTGATGTGAAAGTCGTGGTGAGGGCACTTGGCACTTTCAGGACGAAGGGTGGAGACAAGAACAGCTTTGACCTTGCCATGTGCTTCCCGGATTCCTTGTTGGCAGGTGAGTCTCGTGAGCGAAACCGGCCTCCCCATTTGACAGCGATACACTCTTAAGCCATTTGAGTCACATGATGAAAATTTACCGAGGCATAAGTGATTCATTCAATGCAATGCAAACACGACAGAAGCGGAGGCGGAAATTAGCCCATTACGACAAACCTCTGTTTGCGCCAAGTTTGAGGGATTTACACGGTTTGGTTACAATATCCGCTTAATATTCATAGTTTGTGCGATGTTCCAAAAAAAACCTGTTAGCTACTTTCCAAAAAAAATAACAAAATGGTCATTGAATAATGAATTTGTAAATGAGTTGTCGGGATTAACTCGTGTGGGCATTGAACAGCATGTTCGTATACGCGATGTGTTACAAAAACACCTTCAATCATCACCAGTTTTTTTTATTTTCCGAAATAGCGGAAGCTTTGGATGAAGTTGTGCGGACTCACATCGAAGGATATAGGGCTCAAATTACTAATTGTTCCAGAATCATCCCTCCAACACCATCAGACTATAATCCTCTTCTCTATTTAATGTTTCCATCAAATAAAGACGAAGTTGGAAATGTTCTTAATGATGTAAGTAAACACTTTATCAACTTCATTGAGCTTGTAAGAATGGGAGTATTTATGGTGGTGATCTTGAGAAAACTCGGAACTCATCGAAAAAGTGTTCAGGACGAAAGTAATTTTGAAAATGTTGAGAGCGAATTGTTGCGACCTTGGTCAATGAAGTCCTAAAGAATACAATGCCCCATGTTCTCGGTTTTATGATTTTATTGATAACATGGCGGAATTCTATCAGTTAACAACTTTTTCGTTTACACAATATTTTACTTAATTGACCTGAGCGTGTACAGACACACGGAGAGAAAATGTGTCCTTCGTGTTGTTCTCGGATGACGTGTTCGTAGCATTAATATTATTATTATAAAAGTTTACCATTGCGAATCTTTTCACCCATACCGAGTTTCCTTCTGAGAAAGTCGAATAGAGGAAGGAGAGCGTTGTTGCTCAACGAGGTCACATCATCAAGACGAAACTGTATATACGCGTAGCATAACACGGAGAATCAATTTACAGATTTCCTCCCTTTATCACACCACGAAAAGAGCATTTCATTCCACGCGAATGGGGAAACTTTTGTGGCTGCCCCTGTTTCTCATTGTATGGCCAGATTTGGAGGATTATTGTGGCGATGATGCAACTTCGAAGGAATTAATTCGAGCAGCCCTAGTAAACGAGAACTTGACGCAAAGTTTTGCTGTGAACACGGATGTCTACATCTTCCTCGGAAGTAACTGTGTCGGCGAGGAGGACAATGTGTGGGAAGTGTACTTCCTAAATGGGGAGTCGGTTACTCAAAAACTGACTCCAGACAGGAGGAAACATGAAGCCACGTTTGAGGGGATACTGGGCCGAGTTCGTCGTCGCCGTAATTTACAGCACATTGCAATTCGTGCAATTTCCTCGGTAAATAACGCCAACATTCTTTGACACACAACGACACACTAAGTTCTGTCATTTTGACAACGCTATGTACAAGGAACGTGAAGGCAATACTAATCTAATTACATTACAACTTGTACTAAAATAACAAACTTCAATTTAGAGAGATCCCAGCAGCTTTCTCGAGGGACCAGGCTCAGGAGTTTTTGACCCTTTGGAAATTGTAAATGGCACGCCTCGTGTAGTATTCAGGGAGCTCCAACAGGCCTTGAATTTCACGTAAGATGCTGCACTACCTAAATCTAGAAACTTTGCACTTTATTCCATTTTTATTATGAGTGAAACATACAGCAAACCACCGTTGTTAGGTACATTTCCAGTGCGCTCACAAGACACTGGTTTAACTGTTTATGTAAATATCATAATTTTAAAATTTAAGACGGCTACGACATCCTTTTGAAGGTTTTAACGTTGCCTTGTAGGATTAATCAAATCAATTCATATTTGAACTATTCAAGTATCTCGTTATTGTGTAGTGACGTGGTAGTAGTTGGTGACTGGATCAGCAGGCACTCAAATGGAACGCTGAAGGGCACCACTGTCAATTTGTTCAGACAAGAAAAGGCTGATCTTGTGATAAGCCCAACAAGTCTTCTTCCTTATAGGAAAACCGAGCTTAGCTTTCTCCAGCCAACATATTCCAACAGGTACTGAGTATGATAATACAGAGTGGAATGCAATTAGTTGCCTGTGCAGGTATTTGACACAGGAGAAAGCGAGAAGATTGTCATAAGTAATTGGTAAACTTATGATGATAATGATGATTGCATGTCTGCTTTCCAAAACGTTGGGGCAGCGTGAACGGATTTTTTGTTCAGCCAGCTGCCAGCTCCCTTCGCGATATCGTGCTTGCACCTTTCTCCTTCGGTCTTTGGCTCACGCTATTCGTCACCTACTTGATCCTCGTGCTGTCCATTCTGTACTTCGTGAGACAGTATCGGAAACTCTACACTCTTCTCTATTCCTACGTCCCCAAGGCGGACCTTGCGCTGAGGCACGAAGTCTACTTGTGGGCGGTAGGAGCTATCACGCAACAAGGTGAGAAATGAGATAATTAAACACAGATTCAAGGTACTATTCATGCCCCCACACCGACAGGGATGATGACAAGATATACAAGATAGAAATAATTCACACTTAATAGACGGGATTTATTTTTAAATCTCTAAGCGTAGAGATTCGCCGTAGGCAACTGCATTTTAATGGAAGTGAAGTTTTAGCACCGTTTGAAGATCACCTTGGAAAATTTCTGAACAACCAGGTCTTTTCCTGGTGTGTAGGGACTGGGTTAAACGATAAATATCATAAATACTTGAAGCAATAGCATTTCCATTATTGGTTGCAGGTTGGCACATCTGCCCAAAGTCAAACTCCACACGAATCGTATTCACCTTAGGCTACTTCCTCGGGTTAGTGTGTTACGGGGCCTTTTCCGCTGCAGTTACCTCAATTCTCGCTGTGGAAATGGTTCCCATCAAGACCACATCTGATTTACTTAACAGCAAGCTGAGCTTTTACGCCGACAACGCCAGCAGCACAATGGCCTACATTGTTGATGTACGTTGAGATAGATCTTTTGGAATACTTTGAGCAGCACTCTCGGATGAGTTACAATGCACACCAACAACGGGCCGAATTTCATAAATATTAAATTTAGTACATTCAAACGATGGAATATTTATCGAGCGAATTCGATCTGAATTATGCTTTGGCCGTGCATTCCGCTGCTGGTTCGTTTATTGGATTGTTCTCAGATTCCCATTTTAAGTGGCGTGTCTTCTTGAATAACTTATGCAGTACTTGAGGGAGCACACCCGGATCAAGTTCGGGAGTCGCGTTAATATCAAGGAAGGAGTAGCCAGATTACGGAGCAAAGAGCCGAGCTGCTATGTAGCATTTCCACACTACTTTTACTTGAGTGCGGCAACGATTAACATTAGCGAGTCATGGATTTGTGGCCACCTGTCAGTCGTCCCTGTGACAACGGCTGACACCCCGAGTTCCATGGTTATTTCCCGAGATTCCCCGTATGCTGAATTATTAAATTTTATGTGAGTCATTGTTGGCGTTGTTGTGGGTCTCGTAGTAATTGTGTGATCGTGTGAGTAATACGAAATAGTTGTACTGCAACGCCGTTTCTTCTGTTACAGGATTTTGAAAATGTTAGCCAGAGGTCTCAACTACCGCTACGTCCAACTCTACAATGAGGCAACAACTTACAAATGCTCCAAGCAGGGCAACGAATCCTACCATCCATTAGGAGTCAATGATGTTTTCACCGCATGCTTCATCATTTTCGCTGGCCTTGTCGTGGGCATCACACTGCTCTGCCTGGAAAAGACTAAGCAGCTCGTAGACAGTGTGCGGGAGAAAAGACGAAGGAAAGCAAAGCAAAGGGCTGACAATAGTGGGGTGCCAGCAAGCACTGATTTCCTCCGAAGTTATTTTTAGCTATTTGACAGAAAAAGTTGTCCAACCGTCATCACCACTGTAGTAAAATGTGTGAAGTACTATATTTTGAATGGCATTATGGCATCAGCAATCACTGTGAGTGAATGTATAACTTAGTTATAACTTGGTTGCGAGAACTGCGAAAGAATAATGTTGTCAAGAGGGATCAGGAGGAGAACTGTCGTGAAGCAGAGGACATCACACGGTCTCAAATCTAAAACGCCATTTCCATAACTGCCGTGAGCGTGAAATTGGGGTTAAATTTGTTGAAAGCAAACACAAAGTTTTCTCCCCGTCTCACCTTTTATGCAATGAACGCATACAGCTCATCTCTTCTTAAATAACAGAGATTTCAGAGATGCACGTGCGAGAGTGTGTGAGAGAGCGCCAGGATGTGGCAGTGACATTGAGCGTGTTTGCAAAAGAAGAATTGAAACGTGAGAAACCTGTGTGCGAGGCCTTGTCGGTGACTCACTAAACTCTAAAGTTTCCTCCATAAAAAGAAGCCTAAAAGCTTTCACCGTCCTGCAAGCTTTTTTCACTCCCGTGTTTGATATAAAAAGTAAAAAAGGGCATCAAGCGAAAGCAAACTTTCACCAGAAAGCGTAGACCTTTCTACTAGAGCCTATTTTCTGGATGATAAACCAGACTTTCGGTCCGCTTTATTATGATTTTTTTACAAAATGCGAAACCTTGAGCTGGATCACAGAGTGAGGAGGACGATGAAAATCCGAAATTTACTTTGCTTATTATAATGTTTGGCTGTGATGATCTAGAGAACAACGGTTTTTTTCTCGACATACACTCACCTCCGCACACGTGCTGTCTTTCCTCTTCAAATAGAATCCTTCAACTGAAAAAGTTGCTTTCATGTTGAGCAGAAAAAAAATACTGCTTTGACTTCTCCTCCTGAAATTTGCAAACTGAATACTATAGGGCACCGAATATTTTCTCTTTGACGTAGCTCATCCAAGCCAAACTAGGAGTGATTATGGCTTACTTGATGGGACGTTTGGTAGACCGAATATAAGCTGTACGGCTGTAACGAATGAATGAATAAATATAAAAGTTTGACAAGGAATGAGTTATTATGTCGACGCGGAGCTGTAATTTTGACACATAACTATTACAAAAGTGAATTGATACAAGTGGCATAATATCCAATGTGCAACAAATGCGATGCATGTTATGTAAAAACTGTAGTGCGACAATTAAACGACAGTTGATGAGTGTCACTATTGAACTACCACGAGGCTATAACACAAAAATCTTGTTATGTAGCACATCAATATTTTCGAGATATTAGATAAATAGTTACAATCTATTGACAAAAGTCAATAGATTGCAATATGTCGGTTGGCTGGGTATATCATGAGTCATGACTCATGAGTAGCTTTAATCAAGTAGCCGATACAAATAATACAGTTCGTCTAATCCTTTGACTGATATTACATATTATTCAATATTTCTTTACGTCTTACGAAACTACGTACAAAAAATGAGTGCAAGTTGTATATACATTCAAAAACAAAATTATGCATCACAAAGTTTTGTACCCTTGCTACTTTGATAATATATGCTGCTTACTCCAACTTATTACACTTTTTTTGACTGAAGTTAATCGAATGTACATGAAAGCACATAATATTTTCAACTGCGTATTAACTCCAAAGGCCTTCAGTTTCCGGTCGTGTTGTATACCTCAAAGGAACGTTATTATTCTCTGTGTAGTTAATATTTTTTGTAGAGTTATACTTTGAGCAGTTATTAGTTTTAAGTATGTCAGCAGCAGTATATTCATTCAAGAAAGTTACAATATGGAGTCCAAAACTATTGTTTGATTTGTACTCATATTCATCAAACAGTTATTCGATTTTCTTGGCGTGATTTTCCTGAACCTACAGTATTAAAACAGTTTTAACTGCAGATGCAAATGCATAAGGTAGAGTTTATTACAGAA
Organism: Alloscopus bannaensis; assembly: GCA_027743745.1. Classification (NCBI taxonomy): domain Eukaryota; kingdom Metazoa; phylum Arthropoda; class Collembola; order Entomobryomorpha; family Entomobryidae; genus Alloscopus; species Alloscopus bannaensis. The sequence continues at coordinate 76,222 of JAHZMW010002348.1, read as the reverse complement.
ATCGGCAGTAATGACTCGTTTTTGTTGTGATAGACAGCTCATCATCAGCATAGGTATATACATGAAAGCGTGTTTTTTTCCAGAATTCGGATTTTGATAAATGCATTTGTGATTGATGATTGTCTAGAATAGGAAGGATAACACCATTTGATCTGTCATCATCAAGTTTTCGTCTTTCAGGCGGAAGTTGTGAAAAGCACTGCTTAAATCACAGTCATGCTCCAAACTACAAAGTCAAACTTTTCCGTTCTTTCGTTTCATCCCATTCCATTAGTAGCGCATCATATGGTTGACTTGCTTCCTGCACCCATAACAGATTTAATTGAGTAGTTGTGATGTTTTGATGAATGCATCTAAAGCGTGCAAGTTAAATAGTAGCATTTTCATTGCATTGACTTCATTCATTCAACGGATATCGTAATTTGAATCAAAGTTCAGGAGACTCACAATTCATTCGTTTAAATCATGTCATCGTCGTTTCTAAGTCTAAATCTGCTGTACATAATCAAGGAAATGAGTTTAACACAACCACGGATATTGGACTGTGGACTTAGGGCATTTTTGAGTCAGTGATCTCCGCTCGTGATCGGAACAATTTATGAATAGTGTGTTTCAAGGAATAGTACTGGAATCCTCCATTTAAATCAAGTTTCAGAATGTCAGTGGTATAATATATTTGCCTAGACCATAAATGTTTATGACAGTTGGGAAAGGAAAGTGAGCAACTCTGGAAGTCCACGTTTGCACATACACTCGTTGTAAACACTTCAAATGCTTTATGGGTTTGATGTGACTGATCATTTGTTAGCTGTCTGTCCGACGACTTGAATGTTACATTTGAAAGAATACATTAATAAAAGGATCTATTGATTTTAACATTTCTCCCAGATCCGTCGTGGATTTATATATTTTTTAAATATATTAAACCTGACAAGAAAAAAATAGTTTGAAACCTAGTTATTAGAAATTAGTTTTCAATCAATTCGACATCTTACATAACAACACTTTCGTCTCTTAAATGATGGAATATACAGACTTTGATGTACATCCGTCAGACCATTTAATACGCCTTGGAGTGCCCAAGAACATCATTCCTCAATGGTTTATTGCTAGACACGCTTCCATCCGAGGATCATGTAAATCATTTCAATGAGATACTTGTCATTCTGTTGACGACTGGTGAAGTTTGCACGTCTAAACTGATTTGTCGTATCGCAATAATCGTAGAATTTTATGGGCTGCATTTGCATCTCCTCTAATCCATTCACTCCCACAAGCCAAGTTTGAGCATTCAAAAGCATTAAGTTGAACCGTTGCTACTCCAACTTACGTGCAACCACAAAAATATAACCAATCGTATCTTAATAAATGGTTAAATTTTCAAATGTAAAAATCTTTTTAGAGCTTTGTCTCTAGGTTTCTTACAGTTTAAAGGTTTAGTAGGAATGGTCCCGAAGCAGAAATTTCCTATTACCTACACTCTGTGCTACCCTTATGCTGTCGTACTCGTATGTTTCATGCATCATTTACAAGCTTCATATTGTCAATTTCATCTAAGTATTCATGAATGGACAGGGAAAATACCGTAGTCCAGTCAAAACCGCAAAACCGACATGTCCGTATTAAGTATTTAGGTAGTTGTCCGTGTTTCTTGTAGCACACGTGTTTGTGTGGAGAGTTTCCAACTTAATTCAACTTTTCGTAGGAAGACAGTGGGTGAAAACCAGGAAGCAGTAGATTTTGGTTCTGGAAACGAGAAAGTTACACAACTTCTCACAAAGGTTTCACTTCTCATTAAGGATTTGTGCGAGATATAGAGACCAGAAAGAGTGACTCCTAATGAGAGAAGAGGTTTGTGTGCTTGTGCTACATTAAAAAAGAATGTTACGGAGACTTTGCTAATGTGAGTAAACTGTAGGGTTTTTGTTGTTTGTGAATGCTATTCCATTACGGCTTAAATAGGTCTAATATAAAACTCTATCACATCTACAACACATTCTATCTATTACATAAATGATAGGCTAGCAAATCCCATTTTTCTTGTCTTCTTACTTCATAGAAAGACGGTGTTAGAACATTAGCAATATGTAAATGTTATGACTGAAGGTTTATCATGCATTAATGAATTGCAAATGGTACAAAATACAGAATTGGACATGGGAATTGTTCTCTCTTGTTACCTGAGAACTTAGTGAGAACCTAAAGCTTCGCCACTATTTGAAGTAAAATAGTTTCTGGAATTAGTGAGAAATTTGTCCTTATGTACGGTTACAGTATTTTTCACCCAGCAATCATTTTACGACTGTTAATGATGTGTGATAATGATAAGCAAATCTAATCTAGGACTTGTCTCATATTGGATGTTGTGTTGTGTTGTTGACTGTAACATTTTCCGAACCTTCTGCCCGTGCAAATATAAATATAAAAAACATATTGGCAATGATGATGTACTAGCTAATTTTATTTGTGCTCAGCAGCGTCTCACTGAAGTAGCCTGTGACAAGTAGCCTCGGTGACAAGCTATCACATTTCATCTCAGACTCGTCTCATTTCACTGCCAAGGACAATGAGTACGTATAAATCAATAATTCTCCAGAGGAAACGATGACCAGTGAACCGAAAAACATTGGACAAGACGGTCGTGTTGAATGAGCTGAGCTGATGGTGTGGATGTGAGTGAGGCTCTGTGGGAGACTTTGACAACGTCCGCCACCAGCCTCGTTTTACACACTTGCTTTTGTTACATGCTACAGCCTGTCTTGAGCACCAACAAGTACACGTAATTCGTATATTATACAGCAGCGTTCTTTTCCTCATTTCTTTCTCTAAACAATGTAGTATCGGTCGATTCAAAACCAAACTGCGCATTTTTGTACTAAGAGAAAGTAGAAAACTGGCTCCTTACTTGAACAACATTTTATTTACTTGACAAGGCCATGGGTTTAGACTTTGAATGCATTTGACAATTTATCGATGAGAAACAGTTGAGCGGAATATTATGTATCTAAATAATAGGCATCATAAAAATAACGGTAATGGAAATAAATCTTACCGGAAAGGCCGTTGTGTGTAGAAAAAAATACCTTTGCACTCACTCCACTCTGCTCCTCCTCCCACAGAACTATTTCGTTTATGATGTTTGCCTGAAGATATTGCAAATTTAAAGCGGATACTGATTTCGCTTTACTTGAGATATTGAGCACGTTGAAAGATTTTTCAACTCTCGAGATATCCATTTCCTTTTCGCGACACCTAATACCTAATATGAGACGAAAGAAATACTTCTTTCTTTGATTTTTGCACACTACCCGAACATTATAAGGAATACAAAATACAACGTCGTTGTAGTTGCTGTTGTAAAAATAAATTCAAGTACCTTGAACAGGGTTCATCATTCAAGTTTTTTTCCTCTGGAATTCCTTCCACGGAGTATGTCATGTATAGCTGTATACTTCATCCAAAGCAAAATCCTCTCCGTATGTTGGCTGTCAACCCAGTCCAAATGTTTACAGTTTCTAATGCAAAAGTTCTCCAGGGGGTTAAGGAAATGGCTGCTGAAAGATAAACGAACGATAAAAATGCATTGAAGAAAGTTGAAATGAACACGGGTTGTGCAAAATATTCAAGAAAAATGTCACGGAAAAGGCTTGGAGGAAAGGTAATAATGGAACGTTCTAGGCAGGTGCGTAACTAGTATGTTTGTCTACAATATCATGCAACGTGTGACACACCGTGCTTAAGTATAGATGAGTGCAAATTTCCGCATATTATACTCAATATTTACTGTGGTCTTCCCTTTTTCTCCTTTGCTCAGTTTTGGTTCCAAATGAACATGTAATATCAGCATGGGAAATCTTGCAAACATATTTATGGCGGCCATGTTCTGTACTCTTAAGTCGTAGACCTGTCAACGGTCCTATTTGCTACAACTCGTTGAAATTGTGCTTGACATGTCCCTGCAAACAGTCTTAAATATCGTCGAGCAATTTACCAACATTATAAAAAGAATAACATGAAACTCTGAATTTCTGTAAAGTATGCTATCCAATTTTGAAAAACAAGTTTGTCGAAAGAGTGAGAAGTCAGCCCACCGCCCGTTCCAGCAAACTTATTTGTAAAGTCATGCCCTTGGAAGTGATACTTTTTCAGATAATAATATGCATCTTCGTTGTTAGTGGATTGTATCACATTACGTCTCAGTCATGCATAAAATACAGACGGACAGAGTATGCGCCCCTTCACAGTTGTAAATAAACTTCGTTAAATATTTTTCTGTAGTCGGGTCACAACGGACTAGAAGATGCCAACAACTAACTGTCTCATTCGTTTACAGTGTCACCAGCGCATGCATGTTATAAAGGTTCGTTGTAGTAGGACATTTAAAAATTCTAGCGAATGAAACAGTAAGCCTTGAACTTCTCTTTCTTTGAAGCATTTCCAAGCATAATTTATTATTCCGATGAAGTTTCACCGATGGCCACAAACCTACATTGTCAGTTTTAAGCATTCTGCTACTAGTTGTGGGCAAGTTTGGTGCACCAGTTTTTATTTTTATATACATATTCATGTCGAGATGTGAACCGAGAAATCTTTTGCTTGACTGTGTAGCAGAAGGGAAAATACCTTGTTTCTTTGCGTGGGTGTAACGATGCGTATGTAGGATTTTAAATGTATTCTCAAGCCATCTTTTTTTAACCACTCAATCAGACCAAAACTTTTTTTGTCGTTGTGATCATCAATGTAAGAAATATGTAAACTCTCTACGAATTCTATGCGTATACTCTCGTAAATTGGTCCTACCACCAGAGATTTCATGTTTTACCTTCAAGGCCACGTTCTTCACACACCGTTGCACATTATCAATGTCACTGGTTACAAGTTGCTGCTGGCGAGACCAAAACCAGAATTTGAGTTGGCATTTAAACAAATCTATTGATGATCTGCATTGTTTTGGTTTAAAAACGGAACATTTTCAACCAATTTGCTCAAACAAGAAATCATTGTGATGTGGTTGCTTTTGTTTGTTTACACATCAATCGATTCGAACTAATGGGGAGTTTACCACTGACTAAGATCAGAGTGAGACCGCAATTCATGACGAATAACGTCAACGTTTTGCGTGCACCCAGTTTTCCACAAGCAAGAGATGATTGACATGCCACTACTTGTCCCTTCTCTTTACGTCAGCCGATTCCGAGTCCCACTCGGAATCCTCATTGAAGACTATGTAGCTCATTTTGTGAGGATTCCTCAGCGTAATCAAGCCAGACAAATATCGGAAGCCCGTCAAGGTTGTCTTAATTCCCATACATTATCCCCTGAAATACAGTCTCGGAAGTACTGAATGTTGTACTTCATCAGCATGAACTGATTGTCAGAGAGTAGAAAGGGGTTCATACTATGTCGGAATTACATATCGACTTTCTTCCCCAGCCTAGTAAGTCTCCGATGTCAGTGAGAAATAGAAATCATAAGATTGTTACTCCCAAACCTTCGAAATCCTAGTCACTAAATACAAAAGCCAAGGTTATACTTGAGAAAGCACTTGCTCTCTGTTTGCTTTCAGCATCAGCAGAATATAATGTATCGAATTGGCAAGAGAAAGTGTACTCACGAGTACTGTGTTTGGTGGGGGAAGAAAAATCGTTCAGAAAAATGTCAATGTCGAACGCTTTTTGTGTGAGGAAAACCATGCACCAAGGTCGAACCCGATCATGTACACAACACACAAGGAATGATTGACGCCATGGACAGATAAGTGTGCGGAGTGTTGGCGTGTTGGTGGACAACCGAGAAAAAACGTGAGAAGTACCAGGAAGGCGATAGATTTCAGTTCTTTGGGTGCCTGTGAAAACGTAAAATGCTCCGTTGAAAATGTGCTTGAGACTGACTCAATTGTTGATTCGTAGTTTATACATTGAGGTACAAAAGCAGGTTCGATGACGATGAAGTCCAACGGACAACCCGTCCTAGCAAAAGGTAAATGTCAAAAATGGTTGCTGGAGCGAAAATGTCCCAGAATATTTGTTGCGATACCTAATTATTTACACGTACACTCACTAGCCGTATACTGTTTTGGATATATATCTTGACATAGTTGGCTGGTACTAGTTATTGAAATGTCAGTTCGACAGTTCAACTTGAGCACTTGAAAAAGCCAGTGACTACATCTATATCTTAAATCGCCATTCTGGCTCTACTTAAATTTATACTAACATAAACACGGCCTTGTCATTGAAACCGAAGACTCTGATCTGATAAAGGATGAGCTTGGACACACACGCTGGTAACCAATACTTCTGCTTAATAGTTGGCTTTTCCAATTTATACGAAGGGATTAACACCATGAAGGGATAAGAAAAAATAGTGAATTCGAAGTGTTCCCAGTACATTTCATTCTGATGGTTTCTAGTTCACTGTTTTCTCGTCGCTCTTTTCTCAGGCTTTTTGGTGAAAGCATCCAGCAGTTCCTTGCTCTACTGTTTAGACCTTTGTGGACCCTGTTCTTTGTTTTCAGATTAGTGCAAGGGTGAGCAGCCAAAAAGCATCCTGAAATCTGCTTTCTTTCTTTCTCTCACACCATTACTTTACACAGGCGGCTTTGTTGCCTCGAGTGGACAATTCTCAGAGTCACAAGTGTGTGTCCCCTCTGTTCTTTTACGAATGGCATCATATTGTAAGCAAGCATGACGAAGGCGACTCCCATGAAGTTTTCTCAAGTGTACGAGTTCACAGGAGGGAGACCAAATACACGTGCCTTTCTTATACCTTGCTTGCGCAAGATGAATTATAATGTTGAACGTTTATGTGGTACATATGTAGTTAATGCATTTCAGAATTTTTCTTTGCCATCTCCGTAAGTGCTTTCAAATTTGTAGCCTTTCCCGAAGAATGTATGCACTTATTTACCCAACAAATTCAATGGTTCAATTTTATTGACATTTTTCAAAGGTCGAGCTTGTCACTGTTGTTAAATTCAACTGAAAGGTCGCCATGGGTAGTCGAAAATGTTTTTCAAAAAAATATATGTGATAGGTTTTTTGGGTTGGCGCAATATCATCCGCTTCTGTACAGTAATAATCTGATAGATATATGTGAACAAGATGTAATGCGAGTTGTGTAACAATCTTGTCGTTCTCAAGACGCCCCTTTGAGATGAGCCCACTTGAAGACAAGCTTTCCCAAAAGATTTTAAGATTTTTTGTATTGAGTACAAACAGCTTTCAACAGCCCTTCTTTCTCCAGGATTGTACGCCAACGCTTCTCTCTACTTTTGCACATTGCTGCGTTTTTAAAGGAACGCTTGCCTCCGAGTTTTCAGCAAGAAATCAGTTCCACATTGGGGAATGCCTGTTGCATTCCACACGTATGCACGTCTTATGGGGCTCTTCTCCCAGTCATACTTGTTCAGGAGAGAGGCACACAAGTACTATCCAAAGCCTGTGACTCGTGTAATAATAAAAGTGACTGCAACGAGCACAATATTATTCAATGAAGACGAGTCTGATGCAGTAGTGAGTGAGTAACACTTGCCAAACACTCCCGCTGGATTATAGAGACCTTGTGTGGAACAGGCAACAGAGTGGGTTTCCTCATCCGCACCTTTACCAAATATACACGAGCATATTATCTTTTGCATTTGAGCTAACGCTAAATTGAAAAATGAGCGTTGCCAGCGCAGAGGAAACCTGAATTGTAGCGAGAAAAACCAAAAAGAGGAGAGAACTTGAATCGGAGAGGAGGCTGAGTAAAAATAAGGATAAAATCATGGAAGCATCCTCACAACAAGCGTCAGTTGGAAGATCTCTCTGCTAGAAGACACTTTCGTTTCTCGTCCTTTCTCTTTCCTCACTCTCATCCAGTTTCATTGAAGCCTGTACAACTCGTACACTCCAAATCTATTACGACTTGTAAATACTTCCTTTTCCTACGAGTAAGTAAATAAATATATGTGCAATTCATAAATAGCAAAACATACACAGCTCACATTACAGAAGACGAGCGAAGGGAAGGAGAGAATATAATGTGAGATCTCTCACATCACCACAGCATATTATGCTGCTTGACAAGGCAGCAGAGAGTCGAACATAAATCTGGAATTTGCATCAGCTATTGCGAAAACAAAGTTGGCAAGAAAGACAGAGAAGGCTTCCTTCCTTCTCCACATTGGAAGGAAAACAGCTGCACACACAACATCTCTCAGTCCATTTTTTCGTCTGCTTTTTTACGCAAAAAATAAATTGTTTTTGCTCTGGTTGCTTCTTTGAAAAAGAAGGCGAGTTTCACATAAGCTCACGCCAGGCGTTCATGGTGTAACATTTTTACATTTGTTATTGACTAAAAAGGCTTTGAGGATGTCCATTTTGTGACATTTGAAAGGAAACACAAGTCGAGAACGGAGAAATACAAGAGGTTCTGGAGGAAATAGAAAAAGGAGTGTGGTGCGGAATGTGTGTATAGGGGCAAACTGCTATGTCTCTGGTCTTCTCGTGTGGAACCAAATATCTGAGATGAAAGGGCAAGGAAAATTGAGTTAACTGTAGTTAAGGTTCCACACTGGCAAACTCATTTTCAGCCGATTCTCTCTTTTGTAGACATTTGTGTATAGATATATAAACCCAATTTGAGGAGTAAACGACAACTAAATAAAATAGGTCCACATTTAGTTTGAGAATTACATAGCCATACTGAAATCCTACTCCTTTTGTTGCAAAATCTATTGAACCCGTTTCTCACGCGATTTTCCAGTTTACGGAGATCCGCAAAGCGTCTTCCACAGACTTCTGTGTGCTACTCAAGTTCGTGTCTCAAATTCCCCGAAAGTGAAAAGGATTATGAATTGTGTCAATACAAGTGGAGAAAATTGAATGGAAAGAAAATCGTTTAATCAAGTACCAGAGTAATCTCAAGGTTATGAGAAATGAATAATGTGATTTGCGGTTGTTTTACTGAACTTCTTCTTCTTGTCATTGCGAAGAAACTTGAGTCAACACAAACAATATGTGTAGCAAGAGGCTGTTATTCTCGTGTCGCACAAAGACTCCGACGACGCACCGCTCTCTAGTGTGCTTCTATTGTGTGACAAAACAAACCTTGCACTCCGCTCAGGAAGGCATAAAAGTGTTTACCTCTCCACTTGTGTCATTTCTCAGTGTGCGTTTTAAATATTAATTAGAATCAACTCACTTCAAGCGCAATTAGGTGACATACAGACACAACTGAGAGACCTGTCTGCAAAGCCTTTAAGTGGAGGCCGTGATATATGTATATAACTATGCTTTTCCCTTTGTCTGGTAAATGACTTAAACCAAGCGTCAAATTGCAAGTTTTTCAGCGTCTTCAAACTTCTCATTTTAATTTGGTGTCGGAGTGTTTTTCATTCTCAAGTATTTAAACAAAGTCCATCTACGACAGCTCTCTTTTAGCATATACAAAAAAACTCGTAATGTTGCATTTTGCGGAAATCGATTTAAAGTTTTTTCGCACAGTTATGTAAAATCTCAATTATTTGTTCTAAATACATTGTAATAACTTCCATGTGCTGTCGTCACCCGTCTCTAATTATACAAGGAACAGAGTGCATTCAGTCTTTTGAGAAAAAATATAAAGACTGAAAGGCTAGGAAAGTTTTTCTTTGTTATAAAAGCTTGTTGATTTTGTAAATGCGAGCATTTGTGAAGATGTGGATACAAGTTCGAGACTAAACGACACTGGAGTTTTGGAGGTGAAACTATAGTCGCCCTCGGGCTCTGGTATCGGAGTTGTGAAGAAGCCAAGTTGAAGACAGTATTACTACGAATGGTTGTGAGGAATATAATGACTTGTTTCAAAGACTGAGTGGAGCATGGATATTTAAACTTGTTCGTCTCCGGTGGCCAATGCTCAGCAAACATTGACAACGTTTACGTAGTGTACACAGGAAACGTAATAAATTTCAGGCGAGTGAGCTTTCAACGTTACAATCAAAGTCACCGGCCTCGCCATCATTATCATCATGAATTACAACAACAGGTAACAAAAAGAGCAGCAAACTCACTCTTTTTTGTCTCTCCCCTTCCCCGTCATAACTAATCCACCTTCCTCGATGAAGTTTAAGATTACTGATTTTTTCCTCGTCAATCTCCGTTGTCATGCGATGCGTTTGATGTTCTTTGCTTTGCATCACATGTGGCAAAGAAAGTGCATAAAGCATCAACGTCAAGAGACAAGGTTTTTGTCTTTTGTGCGCACTATACTATAATCGTACTCCAGCTCCAGTTATTGTCATAGATGCTCTGCTTAAGTATCCAAATAGAAAATAATGCTAATATACGGCGTGTATGTAAATACAATTCGTATACTGTGTATTTGCTCTATGTTTAAAAAAGCATGAACTCATTTTGTAACTTGTCTACTGATCATATTGTTAAACAAAGTTTATTGTAGGTCTCCCTTTTCTCCCAAATCCAGATCACATTTCCGGGAAAGTAAATGTCTGATATTAAGTCGATAAAGCACCGAGCTGTGCAAGAGTTTATTGTTTCAGTGTGTGTAGGCGGAGTTAATATCAGTATGACTTATCAGGTAGTCCTGTATCTCACAGTCCACTGTATTTCACAGGATCTGTATCTGTCACTGTATCTCACAGTCCAATGTTCTCCGGTAGGCCGGAGAACATTGGACTGTGAGATACAGTTTTGTTTCATGATTTAACATAAAGACATTAAATCATCAGAGATCAAATTACTGTGTATTCGCGTATGTATCTGCTTTCAGTTATGCATACATGTAGTATGCATTTCATGTATATTTCAAAGACGAAAATATTTTATACTATTTACTTTAGGTTAATGCCACCGAAGCAAATATTCGGATAATACTTATGTTTTGCTTCAAGTTTTAGACTGGAGTTATTGCTCGAACAGGTCGTTCATTCAAGTATATACGTGCACCCTCACAATTTTATTAGTTAACTTCCATCCAAAGGTTACACAGTAGACAAATATATATTACATTAGGGGTGATGAGACGCAGGCACGTAATAATAGCGGGCGAGACGTAATCAGATCCAATTTTCAAAGCTAGGTCAACTTCTCATTCAACTAAACTCGCATGTTATTTCGCATAGTCGTGATAAGACGCAATGCAGTGTCTGTTCAGTAAGTGAGTGAGCAAACATTGCGTTTTATATACAGTACTTACATTTCCTGGAAGCCTATCTCCTATGATGCTCTATTCTCCCGTTTTGTTGCCATTGCGAGTAAATGAAATCATACCGCTTTTGAACTAACACTGCTTTGCTTTCTTTGTCCTCACAAAGGCATGTCGTCATGTTTGTGTTCATCTCGATGCAGGCAATTGGCAACTCGACAACAACTGGCAGACAATGCGTGATGCGTCGATGTGCATGTTCTGAGTGCATGCGCTCGTTTAAAATGTTCATAATATCTTTCACAGTCATCTCCAGCTCATTTCTCTTTCCTTTTCGTCAGAGTCGTTAACTTTGCTGGAGTTTTGGCTCAATGCTGAAATGGCAACGCTGGCCATGGTCACAGTAGTCACTGTGTACAAGATTGTGTTGATTTTGGACTGTCTCCATGTGTAGTGGACCCTGGAGACTACAATGCCTCTAAAAGGTCCTTTTTCATACAGTTCGTATCAATGACAGACACAATGACACTGCTGCCGATAAATGTCAGAGTACAACATCAAGTACGATCCAGCAAACAGTCGTGAATGCATCCTCAACAAAGGGGAAAGGAGAGCAAGTTACAGCAACTCTCTTTGTTGTTTCAGCTACGGATTCTAGGGTTTTTTGTGCTACTCCCACTTCGATCCAGTAATGTACTAGTGTCCTGCAGAGCTAATTGCAATCTGACAAGAGTACAAGCACGGTTAATGACGGATAATATAAAATAACGTCATGGTAAACTAAAAAGTAGTATACTATTGTCTCTGGTTGTTTTTCTAAAACTGTAATGTAATTCTCGTCGTACGTCTTACTGTATCGACATCGTAGCATTATTTTGCTATACTTAATACAAGATTAGCAGCTAAAGAAATGTTGTCACCTTGGGGTATGACAAAAATACACACTGAACTCATTTCTGCCATATATGGATGAATCTGCCATTTAGGACCAACTGTGATACGAGTTAGTTTGTGTGGAATGGACAAAGAAAATTCATCGTTTTTTCTCATATAAAATATTGCTGCAATCGTCAGGTTCACAACTTTCCAGATTCGTCCAGGTTTGTTTGGTTCCATATTCATTAAGAGACTTAACACTGACTTGTGGAGGTGCTTCAGTTTCACACTTGTGGAGAAGAGTGTCACCACCGTTCTTGAGGTTTGCGACCGAGCTGTAATTAATTCTGACACGCTGCAAAAACGCCTACTCAGGAAAGTGTGGTTTCCCATATTAGAGCGAGTAATGAATTCGGAGAGAAGCATAGTTATTATGCAGTCAGTGTAGATTTACCAGAGTCAAGATAATCCGCACGTCATTCATAACTCCCATCATATTTGCAAAAGTTTTTTTTTTGCTACAGACCGTTCCGTCACATCTAGCGAAGTGTGTGGTGGAAAATGTCACTCATTTTTTTGAGTATTTCTGTTGGAAAGGTTTCACCTTGGTCTATAGATTTGGCTTGAGGTGACTATGAACCCTATTTGAGTTTGTAACTGCAGATGATTTTCTTGGCAATGTGGAAGGGTGCATGGGCGAAGATGATTAGCACAAGTTTTTGGTAATGCTTGGACTTTGAAAACTTCATAGCTGCACAATGTGTGAACAACTTTTTGTGGTACTTTTAAAGTCACGGCGAATCATTAATCAATAGGCTAAAATGCCCTGACGTACGTTTACATAGCTTTCACATAAAAACGAAAGAGCGGCAACAAAAATGAAAAAAGAATGCCAAGCGGATGACGGTACTTGGGTATCCCTTATGTAACACGAGAAAGAAAACTTACACCATCAGTATCCAATGACGAAACTTCTTCTTTGATCTCGTTTTACAATTAATTTCAAGCGTCTTTGACAAAAACCTTCTATGTCTCTCTTTTTCGTTCCGTGACAGCGTCTAATATACTGATACTATATTGTACGTATATCATGAATTAATTAAACAGCTCAAAGGGGTTTTTGTCTCTTCCTTGTCCGAATTGAAGGAGAGTGTCCTACATTCTCCAGGGGAAAGGAATAGGAGTGCAAGAGAAGGAAAGTGAATTCCTACTCAGAAATTCATACAATCTATAAGTGAAAGGTGTAAAAAATGCAAGTGTAATGTAATATGAGTGTGTATCTGGCGGAGTCCAGGAGACCCGGGTCGAGTTAAGTTGAAAAACTGAAGTCGTCCACTTAAGAAATACACTTTTGGAGAGTGCTCTATGACACTCTGTTTTATGCGGACGTTGTACAAAAGGAAAAAAGTTAATTCTCTTTTGAGTTTCGATCTTCCTTGTGAACCACATCACATCCAATTAAATGCCACAACCAATACTGCCGCTTCTTGTTTCATCATTGGAAGCAGATGAAAGATCGTGACTTGACATGTCATGAAAAGCTTTTTCTCCACCTCCTGATTTCTTTTGAGGGAAAAGGAAGGGAACGGCAAGGTTGTGCTGGTATAATGGAAGGTTCCGGACGAAGTGATTTTGCCCAATTTCATGAAAGGCTAATGTCGTAGAGTAGACGATAGTAGATTAAAAATGACTGTTTCTGGCAGTGTTGTACGGCGCAACATTGTTCGCTGCTACTGTAAATTGTATATGATGCAGTTATATTAACCTTTAAAATGGTACATCGTCAGAAAAAATCCTTTGATTTTTTTCGAAATTACTTTTATATTTGTTCATTAGTCTTTCACAGACCGGAAACCGGAAGGCAATGTTTGTTGATGTAGGTATGCAGTATGCACTACTCGTATCATGCAACATTCATGACGTTGATCGCTGGATGCTGTGAAATTGTTCTCCGGATGATAAGCTTGTAACACGAAATCCATAACAATGTACCGTGCAAAGGAGTATACACGTAGTTAATCTTTCATTTGACAAGCCTAGTCTGCGGAGATAAAAAAAAACGTGGCATTTTTTTGCAGTTTTATCTTTGCAGAAGGCTGGCGCGAGTGCCTCTCGGCCAATTTTTTGCTATTTGTGTAGGTTTTAAATTGCCATCAGCATTGTCTAATAAACCATGATTATAACATGATGATCTCTCATTGTACTCCCATCAGTTTTCGCATCTTCGTTAGACTAAAACGAGAAGACTTACGAAGATTGATATACATGTTGTAGTAATCCTGCCGTCTAAAATTAATAATAATCTTATTTGATGAATATTTTATACAGACGCGACACAACTCAAAATATAAATAATATTTAATCCACATTTTTGATCTTTGACCACCAGTTTCTTCCAGAAGCCAATGACTACGAATTATCTGCCTCTTTTTGAAAAACAGAATGCTTTAGTTTACGCGCATATATAGTACGCCTGCTGATTTAATACAAAACGATTGCAATAGACTTAGTAAATATGTGTAGGTGTGTTGTGTGAGGAAAGAACTCACACTGTTGACTTTCTTCAGTCTTCTCTGAAAATTGGTGTTGTCAGGCGTACATCCTTCTCCGCGCAGATTTTCAAACAAGATAGTGGCAACATAACCGAAGTTATGTAGTCATCGGTTTGGCATGTTATTTAGGAACTGCCACCAGTCATACATCGTCATCAGAAGCTAGTATGATGGATCACCGTGCCGAGTGCGTTGTGGTTTTACATGGTATACTACACTTTACGGTGTATTGCATAAAACGAAATTGGGAAGACTTTAATTAAATGAAAAGAATCCTGTTAGCAATTAATCAGCCTTTCGGAGAGATAACTGTCGGTTCAGATTTGTAATAGTAATAATGCTACAACTTCCATCCTAAAATCCCGACCTTTCTCTCCCTTGTGAAATATATAATCCGCATTATTGCGTTTTACAGGGATAAACTGATCTCTTCTTGTCTAGGACGTTGGACTCATTACTACGCCTTAACGATTTTGTGGCCAATGTTCCACTAATCTGCTTGAGCTAAGCCAACACACGCTACGTCTCCTGAAACTATACGCTGACAAGAAACTTAAACAAACATTACACAATACAAAAAACGGATGTTGTTTGCATCGCAGTTTTTTTGAAACTGTCAGTTACAGCTGTCTTGCCTAACGAAAGGCATGGCTTGCTTTTCTTTTCAATTTAAAATACTTCTGTTCTTGCCGCATTCTCATATACGATTTGAAGTCGGCAACGCATTATTTGACTGTGTAAACTGTACTCATTTACTTGCCGCTACATCAAAATGCTGAACAACTTGGTTTTAATCAAGTAGCTTTCACATACCTACATAGCGAAAATGTGTAGAATGATTGCGAGGCATATAGTGGGATTCAAAATATAATCCGCCAAGGCCATCCGTCTGCATTCTTTGATGAAAGTTAATGTGTGTCGAATAAACAAATACTTTGTTGTCAGTGTAGTAGGGAGAGCCCCAACAGAATAGAAGTTAGCACGTTGAATAACAACCTCAATAAATAATTGTTTTAGTAACCCATTTATTCTGTTTCAGCGGTTGTGCTATACATTTGACGTCTAACAACTTGAAAGAATGTAATTTATGCATGCAGTCGCAGGGGCAATCTGAGAAACACTTTCATTCTTTCAACCAGCCTCACAATAATTCACAAATTACTAGGGTAATTCAATAATCCAGTAAATACTTGACGTGTTTGGCTAGTTTTTCCAATCCAATTTCCCTCAGGAAAGCACCTGGTGGGAGGAACATCCCAATAAAACTGATTACTATTAAATATTTATTAGTGGAAAACTTTTATCGGAGAGCTTTGAGGCAGTTCAAAGGAGGAGAGTTCAATTGTG
The DNA here is from genome assembly GCA_027743745.1 of Alloscopus bannaensis. NCBI lineage: Eukaryota > Metazoa > Arthropoda > Collembola > Entomobryomorpha > Entomobryidae > Alloscopus > Alloscopus bannaensis. The sequence goes on along the minus strand of JAHZMW010002348.1, from coordinate 60,317 downwards.
CAGAGGCTTAAAGGCTTTTGAAAAGAGGAGAATTTCTCTCGATAAAACACCATTATCGTTTGAACTGTGTATTGTATTGTTCCCTCACCCGTCGTATACAAGCTCAGGTCATCTTGAGAAGTACAGTTTGTCCGTGCTGTTTGCTTTCCATGTCTAGCACACTTTGCTGATTATTTGCGAAATGAATAATGTATAATGCTCTCTCATATTTGGAGAAATTTCTGGTTCGGTTTCACAGTATTTTACTTCCTTTTTAATACATTATTCAAACATATATGCAATATTGTCAGACACTCAGGACTGCAATAGCGAAGACGCAGTATAGTATTATAACTGAGTCGTTGCAGAAGAGGATTTTTTTTGCGAAACTGTGAATATCATTTCATACATTAGTAACATGTTCGCTCACAACAAATAGTGAGTGGAGTGTTTTCTTTCTTCATTGCATATTGTAGCCATCTAAACTACACAGGAGAGAAATAACCTTCGTTTCGGTTTGTGTGTAAGAAGAGATAACTTTATGGAAGAAGACACTCAATGGGAAAATGCGTTGGCTCACTTTTCTCTTTTATGAATCGAATCTTCTTTTTTAGAAGACAGCGCACAGCGTGTTGCACAAACACAGAAATCATAATTTTTCCTTTTTATTGTGTACATAATATGCAAATGATTCTATGTCGTCGAAGCAGCAGCATTTGCGCGTTTCCCTTTCTTTGTATGGCGAAGAGATGTTTTTTTTCTTCCTTTTTTCTCTCATACATTTGTAGTTCGTAGCAAGCATGCGATTATCATTACATCCTTTCCTTCTTACAAGTTGGATCTCTCACGACTCTCTCAAAGTTCATTTATGAGAAAGCAATTTAAAATGAAAACTGACAAATTATACCAAATATGGAGTAGCACGAAGATTAAGAAACTCGTTTCTCCACGCAGACAAAAAAAACTGAGCGTATGGTGGAACACATGAGACGAGCTCATGTTTGAAAAAGAAGGCGACTCCAAAGTTGTCGTATAAATACACGGAGCTGGAAAAAATTACGGAAACATGAGGAAATGAAAAAGTATTTAAAAGCTTTAGGTTTTGCAGAAATCACTTTGGAAGTATCACTAGTAGTAGGTCTTCTGCATATTAATTTTCCTTAGTCAGTGTACTTTGTCAAAATAATGAAGCGTGGGAAATGATGCTCACAAAGTTTGCGAAGGGAACAAGTAATATATTTTTTAAGAAAAATTAATTCTTAAAAGGAAGTTTACTGCGCATTCAGCTCATTGAATAAAACGAAGGTCATGATGATGAAATCCAGATGTGTAGTAAAAGATATACAGCGTATGAGGTTGCATCATCTTCCCTGAGGGTTGCGTTGGCGGAGAAATGACAAAAATATTGTAATATTCAACGTCAATTTTGTATGTTAAAAAAAGTGGAAGGGTGAGCGAGTAAAGAAAATTGAATCTTAAAGTTGGCTAACAAACGATTAAATTTTTTCTCATTTCACTCCAAAAACATTGTATAAGAGTGTTGCGTAAAAGTCGCAATATATATTTCTCTTCTTCCCAACAGTGATCAACTGTTTCCCCGACGCTCGTCATTAAAACAAACATGTCTTTTTGATATATTGGACACCTGTGAATTTTATGGCACATTTGTAATGCTTCCGCCATGAATTTAACTAAGAGATCTGAATGCCACACGATCATCGTGTGACATGGAGGCAGGTGTGGAGTTGGGATTTAATGTTCGTTGTTAGGAAGAATGAACAACGAGTTTGCTTTTGTTGCCCACGACGATACATTGTAATTGTGGACAGACAAGTAAAGCTTTACTGCTCGTCCATTAAAAGCTAATAAAGTTTCTTCTTGCGGAAGTAGAGAAAGAGTTTAACTCCCTTTAGTTGCTTACAAACATAAAAACTTATATTTGCTATCAGAGATTCATTGTTGACTGATACAACTGCCGTTTCTTTACGGCCTTTGTTGTTTGTTCCGGTCTTTAAATTGTTTGTTATTGTAATTCTGGTTATAATTTGCGGTCTAAAGTATTGGTGTAAAGTGGTCTGACATGTATTAGAAATATAGAAGTGACACGACGACATTATGAATGTTTTACGAGCTCGAGTCGTCATCGTCAAATAGTACCCAAAAATTGAGTCAGCACACGGATTTTATTATTTAATCTTAGATTATTTGTGGGAGAGCTTACTGTAAGCCTTTAAAGCATCCTTTTCCTTGCTTGTTGAGAGTAGATGAGATCAAAGTTATGTGTTGACGTTGCGTGCTCTGTTTCGATATCAATTGTTAATGTTCTAAGCGTTTGTATTTTACACACGTTACCAACAGTAGAAATTGCGCGTGAAAATTTAAATTGTGAATTGCTTGAACTACAAAGGAAAAGATTAGTGGAAAGGCAGAAACGTTCGTTCCCTTGCAATGATGTTTCAAAATCTAATTAATCAGAAGCTGTATGCAAGTATAGAACTACAATTTGTTCTATCGTCCAGCGATTGTCACTGTTAAATCATTGCATTCTCTCCACCAGGCACACCTCAGTTTTTCGCCATATGATAGAATTGTGTTATTGTATCATCTATTGTCATTGCAGAAATTTGTTATATATAACAAAACTATAAACTCGCATATTGTCGTTAAACTTTTATTTCAATGTGTATGAACGTTCGATTATTCTCAAACTAAGCAAACTACCTCGTATATAGTAATACTTTATCTAAGTAGATAAGTAGATAGATGTAATTAAAGAGATTGGGATTCGTTGTGTATTCATGACTCTATGTGATGCTTGCAGCCTTGGAATTTTAGCATTTATAAAAGTACAACAATCCATGACCTTGAGTGTTCTGTTTGCAAGCTTTCATCACGGCATTGTGTTCACTAACAAGTTCCAGAAGCTCCTGCCACTCCACTTTCTTGAGACATGTGTTTCGACTACATAACCGAATACATTCCACCACATGAATAAAAAATTGCCAGATCAAGTAGGCCACAAACCATTAGTGGGTTGAGATTGAGGGAATGTAATTCGTACAAGCTGTGACAGTAAGTGGACTGGCAAAATGCACACGAAACCATAATAAATAGGTGGGCATATTGTCGCGTAATCATAGTTCAACGGTGTGAACTCTACTGGAGGATGACAAGATTGTGTGCGTTTTAAAACATATGAGGTTTTATCAAAAACTAATTTCGAAGCAAGACCACTCACAACAGAAAAGCTTCTCTATGCACCTAGAGCTGACAGTAGAGTTTGGCAAGTGCCACCCTAAAAATTGTTTGTATTTTTGAGAGGTTGGAGGCTTATGAGGTAAGAACTCAAAAAAATTTATAACAGAAATATATAATTGGCCATTTTTTAAAAAAATTTCTGACCGCAGTGTGGACCTCGGCGATGCATGCTATATATATAATGTGTACATGCCGATATCTCTCTCAGTCAACAACTAAATGTAATGATTTACAACAATTGCGAAAGCAGGCGAATGCTCTCATTAAGAATGCAGATTTGATTATGAGTAGAAAAGTTGATGGCAGAAAATCACACCACATAAAACCATGTAAAAAATTTCACGACGGGATTAACCGCTGGATGACTGCACGCTTGTACTGTGAAAGCCGTATTTTAATCAAGAATTGCAGTCTAATCATCGTAGGTACAGATATTCGAGTGGACGACCACATGCTTTTCGGTAGTTGTAAATATTTATATTCACCCAGCACATTGTATTTATTGTGTTATAACAACTTAAAATTTAGTAACTCGTAAACAAACCTATCATTTTTAAAACTTTTGTGAGAGCTCCTAACTTCACAACTTCACAACATTGTACAGATAATTTTTGAGTGGTACCTCCCGAACTCTACTGTTAGATCGTGTACAGATTTGTATTTAAAAAACTTTTTGCTGGATGTAACGGCATTACCGTTGACAACTCATTTCTTTTCCACGTCAACCATTCACTCTAGAAAATGTGCATTCTTCACCGACTTGAACACCCCGACATCACGTAACTCCTTTGGAAAGAAACTGTAGGAAACAGAAGAAAGAAACCATTGGATGTAGGAAACTTGTAAAGATGATACAAAATTACTTCACGAGCTGAATGGTCGTTCAGGTGTACCTATTCTATTCATAGTAGTTATGTACAGGGTAGAACATTCCTCTGAGCTGTGTTGCTTTCTCAATGCTTCCCTTGTGTCTAGTTTTTTTTTCGGAATTTTTCTCTTTCAATAAAAAACCTGCAGGAATTCAATTCTCTCTTATGTAAAGGACAAATTGAAAGGCAAATACATATCCTGCCTATCACATAAAATCAGCACAAAGGGAAATAGCGGAATAAGTGGAATATGTATCTAGACGAACGTGCTGATCTGTTCGTTTGTGGGTTGTATTTCAACAAATTCATTGAAAAAAACACGCCTACGCCTAGTTGCATCTTTAGATACTCCTTTCTCGACAATCGAGTGTCTAGTGGCACGTTTCCCTGTTCGTGGAAATGCCAAATTTGCAAAGTTTGCCTGCTATACCATGAAAAGTAGAAAAAAATGGGCATCATGATGTTGCTGGGGATAGAAAGTAAGCGTAAATAACCTTGACAGTAAAAGTGGATCGACGGACTGAAGTGAAGACTGGCTTCTCCAAGTTCTTTTGAAAGATAAAGAAAGGGATTATTATAATATAGTTTACTTTAGCTTTGAATTATGCTTAAGCCACTACATTGCATTTCGTTTACCATTTTAAACCTTTCCAGGCACTCACTTTTTAAATGCATACATTTACTTTGAGCTTAGACTTTGTTAGATAGATAAATGATCTGCAAAGAGTACTTTGTGCATGGCCACCTGCGCACAATGTTTAGACTTCCTTGACGCAAGAACAAGTTAGTTTTAACATCAATTTCATACTAAATTTCAATCATTTTAAATATAATTCGTACCTACAAGTTGAATAGGTCTAAAATGCAACTCTTCACTTCGGCGCAAATGCATAACTTGGAACAACAGCGAGATTGTAATGCGTCATCACACGCTGTCTTTAGTTCTGCGTCTGACACAATTATAATGGATTTGTCTATCATCTCCATTTCCACCTGACATCTCGAAAGAAGGCCACTGTGATGGTGGACAGGTGCATGGTGGACAGGTGCATAAATGTTATGTTACAAAGTAAAAAATAATTTTAGCAGCTTAGCTTGACTTCTCATTTTGAGGTTGATGGTGCAATGCAAACTCTTTAAGGTGAAGTAATTACGTGCAAATCTTCATCTTTCAGTGACAGCTTCCACAGAATCGAAGCACACACATGAGAATAGGCACAGAAAATACTCAAAAGTTCCTGGAAGCGTTCTCAATTTTTTTGCCCTAACCAAATCCATATTCATCATGTCAGTTGGTGATCACTTCTTATCAAGACATGATGAAGATTGTTTGACGAGTTTTCGTACTCGCTTATTTTTATTACACCTTTCCCATCTCACCCTGTAAACTGGGACGTCCAAATGGAGCCTGCTGAACTACCGGACGGGTGGTAGTGTTTTTCTGTGAAACGCAAAGGAAACATGATGATAGATGAAAGTGGTAGTTTGTCATATTTTCATGCATCACCAGTTCTTCTCTCTCACACAAGCCTGGATAATCTTCTACTCTGCTTTTTTCCTGTGTGAGCGTGCGTTCCAAATCCAAACTTAGTTTAGACTAAAGTAGGGAAACAAAGGCAAGTCTATAATTTTACTTTCATCTCCTCCCGTCTTTGGAATTTTTGGCATGACAAGGCAACATTGTTGTTGTATGTTGTACTATGTGGATGACTATATGAATGATCAAGCCAAACTCGTTACGTCCTGTTTCACGTCATTCTTCAAAAGGGCGGGCATAGTGCTAAACCTGGCTGGACATATTTTCACACTTTCTCTCCTTTCTTCTTAAACACAAACTGCAAAATGATTATGCATACACACACTCACTTTGCTGTATGCACACAATTTTTTTTTGCCATTAATCCTGCTCCTGTATGCTCAACAAAAAAAAGTGTGAACAAATCCGTCCGTTTTGTTTTGCTCATTTTCGTAAGTGACAGTAATCACCATCATCCACGAAGTGCAGAGGTGGAACCTGTCGGGTTAAGCTGAGCCGTGTTGGTGTCGAAAGCTAGGAAAGCAAACATGCACCAAAACACCTTGCCTGCATTTCTGAATAATACATGAGGTAATCTTATTAATGATGATTTCTTCTCATTTAATCCATCGCCTATCACAACCCGTCAACTGCCTCCTGCGGAAACTACGCTGAAGAAGCCACTTCGCCGTCCTTAGGAACCTGACTCAACGTTGAGAGAATGCACGCTAATAGGGATTGAGTGGAGGGTAAAAAATAAGAATGGCATTAACATGTGCGAACTCTGTCAACGTTTGTGAGCAGAGGTTAATCATGATTTACTGGTTGAAATGTGTTGCACGGAGAAAACGTCAATTATCTCAAAAGTCATCCATCATAAAAAAATTCTACATCACCTCTACATTGAATACGATGATAAAAATGACGAAACGAAACATTCAGCTCACAACTACGATATTACTCCCCATTTATATTCATCAGGCACCATACCTGAAGTTATTAAACTCGGCTGGAAACTTGTGAGGGAAGTGGAATATGTAGTTGCCTGTTGCTCAAAAGTATTATTAAACTAGATGTAAAAACTACACATATAATAATGTATTTCAATTCAGGATCGGACACGGGAAAAAAAGTTATTCAGAGAGTCATATCTGCTCTTTGTACTAGATAGTCCTCTGAAGCGTATTTTGTTTAAGCGTACCTACACAAGTATGGTGAGATTTGAAATGATATTTCCACTTGCCCCTTCCTCATTTGCAAATGATCGTTGAGAGCCGCTACTTGGTTCCCGGAAAATGTGATCTGACACGACTCAGTGCTCATTGTCAGTACCGTAGTGTGCTCATGTTGCTGTACCTGTGCTCAATTTTCCCCGTTTTATTTTGTATTTTTGTCTGAAAACTGGGTCACCAGAGGATTCGCATCATTTCCTTTTGTAGATCATTATTTTTTATGCAAACAGTGACACACGCATTTTCTCTTTCTCTCTCTCACTGTCTCTGTCCTAGCTACGAAGTATTTGAGTCCAGAGAGGAAACTTCCTTGAATTCAATAAAGAACGCTGTCTGCCACAACATTTGTTATCAGGGCGAAGCGCGAGGAATAAAGAAATCAGCATTTTTCTTTTATTGGGCAAATTCTGAGAGGTCCATAAAGGAATGCGTGTGCGAGGGTACAAGAAGGTTTTCGAGAGACGTGGTAAAGAACCTCACCGCTTCCACCTCCGTTGATCTTCCCTATTTCCTAGAAGACAAGGAGAGGGGAAGAGAAAAGTGAGAAAAATTCTCAGTGGAGACAACGTTTTCACGGTGTCTTACACATCGCCTAAGCGAGCTTTAAGAGGGTCACACTCTCTCAGAGACAACCAACGGTACGCAACTCATCACCATATATACACATTCACACACGGCAGAGGAGTCGCGATCTCACTTTTACTCTCCTGTGGAGTTTAGTGTTTAGGGTGCTTTTGGTGTGTGTGAGTGCGGATGATGTTATCAACCCAAGACAGGATATTTTCTATAGACGCGTTGCGTGAATGCAATAAGAGTAAATTACGAATAATATATCAAAGCTTATCTTTATACAACACTTCATATTCACGTGCCTTCCCAAATGCATGTCGACGCACACCGTTGTTGCTGAGCTGATGTGTCGCTTCGAGTGAAAGTGGGCACAGCTGTTTGGAGAGAGAGAGAGAAAGTGCGTGCTCCTTTCACTTTTATTTTTTCTGTCTTGTATTTATTTGGAGCTTAGAGAAAGAGAGAACTCCTAATGCCACTGGGCATATATGGCGGCCGTATAAAAAGAAGGGAACTTAACGGCGAACAAACTTACTATAGCCTTTTCACTCACTCATCCGCAACTTGTGTAGTTATACGGTACTTTTATTTCTTCTATCGTCCAAGAGATTCCAAATGCTTACGCAGTCCATTTCAGGAGCATTACGTTGTCTTCATGAGCAAGAGAGAGAAAGAGTGAGGACGATTCGTCGTAAATACAGCTTGGTGTATATGTAGGCATGTACGGCAAAACACCAAAAAGTTTCACCTACTTCCACTTCCTCTGAAGGGTCTCAAACAATTGGTTGAAGGGATGTGAAAAATTGGACGAAGTTTTTTACACTCCCTTTTTGAGTATTCTCAACTCAACTCTCTCTCTCTCTCTATCTGAGAACATATTCTTGACTCTTTCAATAAATGTGAGTGAGGCGAGTGCGTTTCCCCGGGAAGTTTTCTCCCATTTGCGTCTTTCCCTCCCTGTCTGTTCTCCACACTTTTTATTTGACGTTGATCATTTGGAAAGCAGTTTCTATAGACCAAAAGGTACGTCCTGTACTTTCTTGCATATCAGTATTTCCTCATATTGATCACTGGTGTCTGCATATTCCTGTTCTCCAAATGTTCCATGTTGACTTGAATGCTATGGTATTTAATGATGATGATGACGGTGATGACTATGAGCGTTTTTTAGGAGTCTTTTCAAGAGCTTCAAATAGGGCAAGTTTCTTCATATAAAAATGCGAGCCGGCATAAAAATTCATAGAGGTGTACATGTGCACCTACACAGGAACAGATTTCAGTTGCAAATTTCAGTCGTCAGTCGCTTGTACAAACTTTACAGTCACTGGGGGGCTTGACAGAAAATGATATTGGTTGAGAGGGATTCTCGAAGATTTGCATAATCTACAGGTCTTCTCAAGTATGCCAGGGAGTTGTCGCTGATGACAAGCACGTGTCGTATCTGGTTTCATGTCACTGTATTCGTCTTACAAAGCCTTACTACATATGTAGCTTAACAGACATAAGAAAAATGATCTGCAAAAAGTTTCCCGGAAAGCTGAAAAGACTAGTGCCCTACTCGACAAATTCACAAAATTCTCGTAATATCTACATTTTGTTCGATGGAACACTTTCATCTTGGTAGTAAAAAAATACTTTGCACTTTACCTAATTAAGGGACAAGTCAGCGTAGTAAAAGAAATCAGCCAACGCTACCATCATTTCTACTTCTTACTAATATTCACAACGAAAACTCATCCACAACGATAAATTCTAAAAAAACACCTGTGCTAATTCAAGGCATAAATTGACTTCGGGTCACTCTCCGTCGACATGAATTCATAAACAATACTGAACGAAGTACATCTTGTCTCTGCTTGTTTGCGTTTGATATTAGAAAAACGACGAAATTTGTATTCAGCATGGCTCCTTTTTGTTTGAAGAGTTGTTTTTGAACCTTGGAAGTGCAGAAATAGACAAGGGAACTTGTTTTCTTGAAAAATGTCTTTCTTTCAGAAGTCCAGACAACTGATAAAAACAGTAAAACATGTCACATTGCAAAAAAACTTTGCGGGGTGTTTGAAAATGCATTTTGCAAAACAATCGGGTGGCTAATCACTAATTGGCTCTTTTTAGAAGTTTGGAAAGAAATGCTTTGTATATATGCATTCATTTGCACTCAACTGTAAAATACAGACACAGGTTTGTAACGACAACAGTCGTCCGTAATTAAATCCTTTGGAAGAGGTTTTTTTACTCAATGAAAATGACTCCATTCTAACAGTTTTAGCAGTGTCCTCCGCCGACTACATTTGTTCTTTTCCAAAGCTCGCCAAACTCAGTTTCTGCGGTTGAGTTGACGTTTTCCTCTGAGGCGCAAAGTTGAGCTGTGGGACGACTGACTTGTAAAGTTTTATTTGGTAACTATGATGGATCTGAGCATTCCACCGCACACGTACTCATTTATCCTCTCATTGTTATTCCAAGCTAAACTGAAGCCAAGCAACATTCTTAATGGACGGCAAGACAACAAACTTTTCTCATCCTCTTGAGCGTCTCGAATACATCCCAAAGTCGTGCATCTGGCAAAGTAAAATGAGAAACGAAACTTTACTCGCATCTTCACTACCTATATCCCCTCTACGTGCGGATATTATGAAAGGCTCTTACGTTTAACCTATTTCTAGTTGAAACCCCAGCAATTGCTCTGCACGCACTCTACATAAGAATTAGTTACACAAAGAGTCGAAGAGACAGAAGAGTCGACATAAAAACCTGGAGACAGCCTTCACCATAGAAAGTGCGTAGAGAGACGACATTAGCTCACAAAGAAAAGTGATCGTAAGGCAACAGCAGAAGTCGTTTCCAAATCTTTTTTATTAGGGTCTGCGCGTCTTTTTAGCTTAGTCTCACAACTGGAAAAACAAGCAGGAAAATAAGGGCACCACACTCCAGTTACCATATCCGTACGCATTTCTTTCCCGATGATGCACATATACGCAGGATACATTACCTACAAAAGGTGATATGGTATGTTTTTCCATCATTCATGTCATCCAATATGCATGTATGTGCGTTCAGGGAGAGGAGAGAAAAGGTTGATAATATGCTTACACACATTTTGATAGAGAAAGCTAGCCACGACACACAGATGTGGGAGAGTGCGTGTGCGAGAATTGAGAAAGAGTTGTACCTTCTTATACATATGTATACATATGAGAAAACTGGGAGTGGGGAGGAAAGTGAGAAAGATCATAATGGGACAAACATTCATCTGAATTACATTTGCTTCACCAGTTCAACAAACACACAAGAGGAAAGAAAATTCCCTCACTTTCTCTCTCGCTTCCATTCTCACCATATATCCAACTCTTCTGTGTCACACGGATTCCGTAGGCATATAATGTTTTGGGGACGTTACATAGGAAATCCAAGCAAACAACTAGTATCAACAGTGTGCGCCTCTCTTGCCTCATGCAGTTACTCATTTTTCTCCTTTCATCCCTGATCCCAGATGCTATCTGCAGGAATGAGTTTATAGAAAAATCGCAAACACTCCTGAGGCTATCATATGAAATCTTGTTCGCTTCGTTGGACACGCTGTGCGTCATTCACCGGAATCCACATACCGGAACGTCAAACACCGGACTACCCTCACCGGAATGTCCAACACCAGAATTGTAATTACCGGACTAGACAACTAGCGGACGTACACAGTTCCGGATTACATGCATTTTTCCTATGTTAAGTCATTTTTCCATGTATATTTCCTATGTTAAGTCATTTTTCCATGCATTTTTCTTATGTTAAGTCATCTCTCCATGTTTTTTTTCTATGTTAAGTCATGATTCATTTACCCAATATGCTGTTTATGAATTTTAAACTAAAACTGTATTTGCTCTTCGCCATATTTGGATGGCCTTTAGAAGGGTCGTTGGTTGTTCTTTGTCTATTTTACACAAGTCGAATTGCTGAAGGCACCTACGTAAATTTATAAAAAATGTAAATACATGGAAAGATGACTTAACGTAGGAAAAATAGATATAGAGATGACTTAACGTAGGAAAAATAGATGACTTAACATAGGAAAAATAGATGGAGGGATGTCTTAACAAAGGAAAAATACACGGAGGAATGACTTAACTTAGGAAAAATGCTTGTAATCCGGAACTGTGTACGTCCGGTAATTGTCTTGTCCGGTAATTACAATTCCGGTGTTGAACATTCCGGTTATTTGTCATTACAGTGAGTGTCGTCCGGTGTTTGACGTTCCGGTATGTGGATTCCGGTGATTGACGGTGATCCCGTTGGACATTCACGGTTGAAGGTTCGCCTTCCCTCGTTTTTTAAAGAAATGGAAATGACAGCAGCTGGACTTCTTTATTAAGTTTTACTCGCATCATGTATTGCGTGATATTTATGTGTCGCACAAATTTTATCGTGCACACAGACCTCAAAAGACCCTTTTGAAACTTTCAAATAAAAAAAATCTCCAACTAAATCGCAAAAATGAGTAAGGAGATGTAGCTGTGTAGAGAGAAAGCATACGTGATATGTGCGTGTGATCTACTTCCACGTGTTTTCTCTGCTTTCGTACATAAAGGAAAAGTTTTTTTTTTTGAGAAAGTGGAGTTTTTTCCATATCGGTCGCAGATGATGCTATTCTAAAGTTACAGATACCATCATCGAGTATGACAAGAGAGGCATTGCGTATTTTCATTTCAATGCGTTACTTTCACCAAAAAAAAAACCCCAATCCTCTACGACCCCCTCGCTTGAACACGATGGTGTGTTGGTATTGGGTGATATGGATGGGAAAGATGGAGAATGGAAGCTGCTGTAGTAGTGTGTGGTGACAGATACATACGAGATGCGTGCTGGAATTTTGTCTCGATGTGCGTGTGTGCATGTGCGTAAGCAAAACCCTTCGCGAAGTTATTTTCAAATGGATACATTTGAGTGCAATTCTATTATCCACAGGACGAAAATCTCTTTCCGTAAGTGAGAGGGACAGGGGAAGCAGTGATGATGATGATGATAGCGACGAGGAAAATACAAGTATTATTATGGCCAAAAGTTTACTCGTATACGCAGCACTGGGGAATGGATTTTTTTCGTTTTGTTGTGCATGAACTCACCCGCATCTCCCATACCACATATATACGCATGTTGTAACGATAATGGTCCCATTATTGTCACCTTCTCTTGCTGAATGAGCCACATTTTCGGAGTAAAAGAAAACTAAATTTTCTTCCTTCTTCCACCACCATTGTATAAGAAGTCAGCTAGACGAAAGAGAGAAAGATCCAAAGTAAAATGGAGTGGAAAAAGAGTGGATTTGTATGAATTGAGATGTAAACGGTATATACTCACGTTTTCCCTAGTTGTATACACATTTATTATGATTTTTCAAGTATGATATTCTTCGAGACGTAGAGCCGCTGAAAGCCATGCCATGTGAAAGCGTATTTGACAGCGCTTATATTCTTGTCTCGCCCTGAGAAATAGTTACCAAAATATAGAAAACGTACAAATATGGAAGTTTATGTGCAAGGACATGCATGTGCTTTTAACAGGGGGCGGGTTGGGATGTATTTGGCTTCCTATTTGCCTGTATGCTTTCCACTTATTTATTATACCTATACCAGTGTAGCCCGTGTGCATTCAAATGAATGCCCATATCTAGAATGCACACATAAAGAAGTGTCGTAAAAATTGCAGAGACGTTACCTAATTCATTTGATTTGTCGGTAAGGTAATCGCTCAGGGTAACGACGCGGACCCTACTTTTTGTCCCAATGGCTTTACCTTGTAAGGCACTGGTGGTACATTTATTACACACAATTGGCGGCCGTATAGTCCGACATATATTATTATTATTATATTAGTTTTTATTTGTTCGAATACCGGCACTTTGGCTCTCCTAACACCGGAGTACAGAAGCGACGATTAGGCCATTCTCACACCGAGGTACAGAAGCGACGCTTAGGCCCTCCTCTCACTGGGGTACAGAACCGACGCTTAGGCACTCCTTTGAATTGAATTGAATTGAAATTCTTTAATTCAAGCGGGGTACGGAAGCGGCGCTTAGGCCCTCCTCACACCGGGGTACGGAAGCGACGCTTAGGCCCTCCCCACATCGGGGGTAAATACAGTAGCGCGGCTTTGACCCTCCCAAATTTCGAAATTTGACAAGTGTCCTAATCTATTTAGATCCTGCAGTCTCCAAAAACTCTGCTTAAAGTTAAAAGAGTATAAACCGAGGAAAAATTGCTCAGCTAACTCGACCTGCCTCAGCTGCTAAAGTCTTATTGAGCTTGCAGTTATTTTATGAATATGATGTACAACATTCATAGCACATATTCAGTACCTTTTCCTTTTTGCATATTGGAGACCAACCTATTACAATGACTGGTACGCGCACACGAAACATTGTCCTTCAAAAGTAATTTTCAAATTTTCAGCAAAAACGCTAATCACGAGTTTTGCTTTTGTTATTACAGTTTGGATGTGTTGACTGAGAAGCTCGGGTCATTTAACTCATGTGTGGCAAGCGGCGGTGTGGGGCTGGACGAAGAAAAACAGAAAATAATCGAATGGATAGCATACAAGGTAAGCAGTTATAGAGAAATACGAAACACTGGAGTAAAATTGAAACACCGGAGAAGGACGATAACATTGTTTAATTATATATATCACTTATTATTCAAACCATGCGAAATTTGCGAAAGAGTAAATAAGTCGATTATAGCATATAGATTATAGATTTAAGTATAAAATAACTAACTTCTTTATAGATAAGAATTGAAGGAATGGATAACTAAGTACATACGTATTGATACTCTGATCTCCTTGTTTTTCTCAAATGTTTGGAATAAAAAACAAATTACAGTCTCGAATTCAAAGAACATACACTACCAACGAGCTTAATAGTCCATATTATGATAAGTCCAGCTTAAACCATTATTACACAAAATAAAGACTTTTTAAACAATTTTATAATGAATACTATTTCGTATAATAGTTGACTATAATTAAACACTTGACCTCAACGTAAATTAGGCAAAATGGTGTGGTATCCTATAAAATAGGATTCAAAATATTTTTTTTTTTTTTGGATTTACCACCTCATTGCCTCTCTTATCCGAACTAATCACAAACGTTTTCCCATCCATTGGAATTTTGCAAATTTGATTTGTATTTGCCAACAAAACTGTATTCAAATCACTTTGCAATTTTCGTAAAGTTCGCGTGAGCATAAAAATAAAATGAATTTGACAATATGTTACTTTGTCAAGTGAACAACGGTCAGATGAAATGCCAAAATCAAAGTAACTGATTCAAAAAGAAAAGCTTTGCTTCTTACAAAGCAGTTCACTTTTACATTTGTCAGCATTTAATATGCTATGTATAATTCGCATTTCTAACGCACGACACCATCGACAACGACTAATTTTTGCAAACATATATTGTCAAGTTTACCCAGTTAGCAATTACAATATTTATGTATTTGCAATGGGCTACAACAGTACATACATATAATCAGTATACTGTAATAAAAAGTTACGTCGACTAGGATGGCCGTACATATAGTACTTGGAACACATCACTTCGTACTCGGTATTCGTTATTTACATAAACTTTGCGCAGCATCCTTAACAGTCAGCAGCCAAAAAACATTTGTCATCATATATTTTTATAGGTATTAATTCTCAAAGCAGGGTCAACATGTGGAAAACAGCGGTTTAAACGTAACGTTTTTGATTGTGTTGACTCAACCCGTAAAAATGTGACTGGTTGCTGGTTTTGTCTGTTCAGGTTTTGTCTACATGTTGCTAATATTTTGATCCATAATTTTGATACCACAATGGCATTTCATTTAAACGCAAACGGTAAATGAGACATTCATTGTTTTTCCAAATAATTAGTTATACATGACCAGTTCTCTATGTATTTCATGCAAGACATTCTTCTTTTTAGTGTTCAGTTTGGCATGTATATATGCGATAGTATGCTTAAAATAATATGTTGTCTTTACTGTATTACAGTGCGAGAGTGTCAAAGCATAAGTAACAAAAAATCGTAGCCACACATTTTTATACAATAACACTAGTAACCATTTTACATTTCATGAGAAATCACCCTCTGGAGAAAAGCTTACGCTGTACATCTCTACTTCCCTGAATGACTTTCGAGCTTACCGATTTGTGATACTTTTGCTGTCTGCGTTCAGCAGATCAATCAATACTTAATCGCGACAGGTTTCATTAACTTTTTTGGAGATATTGCTGCCAAGTGTGTGTTGTTAATACATAGTTCGCCATAAATATACAAAAACAAAAAATCTGTGGAGTTATTTTTTATCCCCCAAATTTTATGCTTTTGTAACGGCGTACAGCAGATGAATTAAATAAGTTTACGTCCCAGTAATTTGTCACCAGTAGAGAGTCCTGGGAAAGTAGCTCATCTTCAATGCCATTTAGCGACATATAAAAAATGTGCAACAAAACATAAAACTTCACAAATAAACTTTTGATGGCATTTTGCAGCTTTCATAAATTGATAGAAAATAATATTTTCAAGGTCCAGGAGTAATGCATTCCATGCAAATCACTGCGATAGTTTATTGCTGTAGATCAGCACTGAAATGGTAAACTTTCTTTATTAAGAATGAGTAGACTTGTATTATAATTTTAGTAACTTGAGGTAAATACTAGTTGCGCCATGTGAAACGCAACACTCGCAGGGCCTAACCGCTGGAAGAGCCCACTGTCGCCGCTCTCCATGGCACCGATGAAAATATCCTCGGCGCTCAAAACGCCCTAAAATTAGCACTTATAATAAAAAATTAACCCGAGACATATAATAATATGCTACTTGGTAATTAAAAGAGGGCGCAATTTTAGCACTTCTCCAGAGCGCCTAATTGGCACGGTGAGGCACTGAACACTTTGCTCGTTGGTATTACTATTAGAAAAGTGGTATTGCCAAATTGAAAGCACACATTTTCGATAAATAGTGAATGAGCATTCTCACTAAAATGGTGACGTTTTTATTACAGATATTTGGACCCATCGTTGTAGCGATAGGACTGTTGGGAAACGTTTTGAACTTGATCGTTCTAACACGGCCATCCATGAAAGGAGTCACCTACTCTTATTTAACTGGATTGGCCTGCAGCGACCTTGGCGTTTTGCTGTTTGCTGTGGGAATGATGGTGAGAAAACTAAGCATATGGAACCCTTCATCCATTTCATAGACTCCATTACAAATTCAGTATGATAACAGACAAATTACGGGGATACTAAGCTTTTCTTCGAATTAATCACAGTCCTGTGGTTAATTCGAAGAAGAGTTTAGTCTGAAGAGCAGTAATAAACGCAGAGCAAACGTTAGTACAGCGGTTTGCTAGAATGTTGCCAATGTCGTTTAACGTACACACTGTGTGGCTCCCAAGGTGTGCATTTCGGAAGAGAAAGCGAAGAGCCCGTATCGATTTCTGTCTCAATTTACTTCAAGTCTTATGATGACAGAGGGGAATGTAAGAGACCAAAAAATAATGTATTGAATTGCTATACTTCTACAGGAAAGCATAAAAGTATAGTTAGATTGTAGTTTTATGCAAGGCAGTTTCGTTAACAGGGTATCTTCTTTTTTCTGAAGCTCAATTGATAGATATATTGTGCACAGTTTATGGAGATGCTAGATGTAAGGAATTTTGTGAATTCAGCCGAACCGTCAAATTATGCCATCATCAGGCAGTGGACTGTATCGTATGCAACCACAAAACAAGGATGATGACTTAATGTAAAGTTTCCCCGTAAAGTGGAAATGATGAGACATAAAAATGATCCGCTTTGAATGTCGACTCAACATAATATATCGCTAGTAGTATCTTTTCTGCAAGAATTTCTGACGTTTCATTCCGCTACAGACCAAAAGGTTTGTTCAAGCTTGCATGGCTGCACTTTGAGCTACTTAATAGTATCCCCATGTGCTACCACCGCAAACGGATTTCTGGTCCGACTCCAACGAGTCCAACGCCTCTTTTCTTTCAGTTTCCAAGTTTTCAACGTTTGTGTCGCGCAATGCTTAGAGAGAAGAATTGGTTTCATGCACATCTGGTGAAAAAGGCCAGAGATTGACAGAGATCTTTTTCCATCTTGTAGTAGTCCAACCTTACGCGCTGTTACGAAAAATACTTTAACAAGAACGAAAACAAGCTTTGGTTCTACTGAATTTTTAGAGAAGATAAACAACAATCAGTTCCAAGTCCATGACGCACCAATGTCTCCCCCAGGCTCTTCACAAGCTTTGGGTGAATGAGTGAGTGGCGAGACAGTGAAAAGGTCATCTTGTTAAACACAAGAATTTTTTTCTCGTGTGAGATGATGCCGATGGTGGTATGATCACAAGTTGTTGTGTGTTGGTGGTAATGGTAATGCATAATGTAGGAAGCTCTTCTGGTGACGAGTTCAGCGTTTTTGACAGCTTTATGCGGAAAATTGCTGGGAGGCAATGTGTTACAGAATGCCTTTATCTTGTCTGCGTCACGATTGCTTGTGTCCGTGTGACACCAGATCAGTCGACCTCGAAAAACACGGAGTGCGCCACAAGCCTCAAACGGTTGACCATGTTTGGAATAATCGGAAGGAAATAGAGTGGACATTTTAATACATTTTTCCGGATTATGGATTATGCGCACCCAGTTGAGCACATCAAATACATTTATTTATAACTCTATTGCGAACCTAAGCTCCTTTTTGCCAAAACTTACCTGGACCTGCAAGCTTTGGCTGAGTGCGATCACGCGAAGTTGTGCATTGACCACTTTTACTGTTTTATCGACTAAGTCTGCCCACTCGAGTGAGATGCAAGTTACCTAGAAGCAAATCAAGTGGACCGACTTTATTCGCTGCACATCACAGAATGAATCGATACAAAGTCTGAGGCAACACATCTTCCATTGCCTGCAAGTGAAGGGCTATGTATTGCCAATATATAAAAAGTAATAATTTTCTAGTTGGCTGGCCACGAGCTGATAAGCTCTGTCCCCTACAACAAGTTGCTCCTCTGGTATGTGACAAATCAAGTGGAATTATTGGATTTTTTTCCAGGGGATATAGAGAAAACTAGTAACAACTGGATCCACACCATTACCATTATTGGAGCGTGTAGCTATGCGACTTATCCTCATTTTGTCTAATTCAGCGCTCACGCATTGTCACTTCAATTCAACGACCGATAATGCGAAAAAAGGCAGCGCTGGGTTTTAGATCTGTTCAAGATGTTAGGAATCCGCCTCCACCTTTGTGCCACTTTTCTGGAAAATTCTCTCCAAGGTGGTTTAGTGTTTCATGCTTTTAAACAGCTTTTGCTACGCCATTTTGCGAAATGAATTGAGCGGGAGACTAGACAAAAACAAGCAGGTACAATTTGTAGTAAATAATTCCTTGTCGATTTATTACGATTTCTCCTAAAGATTCCGTGTCTAGTAAATTGAATTCATCAGAAAAAGTGTATTATTTAGAGGTCGTGTGGTCGTCGAATAAATCATAGTTAAAGCGCCTTGAGGCGACTGCTGAAAATTTATCGACCTTCTATGGATCGTCCCTGTCCCAGTTAGATGAGCAAGTTCATGGGCTAGGCCCTATATGGTGGCTTCACACATTCATGACAATGATCTCCATCAGTTTTTGAGATGATACTCCAGAATAGTTATCTGTTCATTTCTCAACATTTTTGGGTGAAAATTTGGTAGGGTTTTTCCTGATTGCTGCCTGGGACGATTAACGAGGGTAACTGGCAACTTTTTAATTGAGAAGCTATTGGCACTACCATCAATGAAATGAACTTTCATCATTTATCACAACCAAATACATTGTATAATCGTAATAACACCGTGCTTGATCTGAATTATTTTTCATTAATTCTCATTTCTTGATGTATTGTTCTCAAGGTTTACATGGCACAAAGGCTCGTAGCCATGTTATTCACGGGTTTACAGTATAGTTTACCACCTCGGTTGTACCCCTCAAATCCCCGTCCATTTCCTTTTCTGTCATTCTAACCATAATTTATGAATCTGCGAAGAAATCCGGCAGTTTCGGCTTACTAGTTTTATGCAGCGAGAAATCAATGAGAGAGAGAGAAATTCGTACGACATGCGTAAGAGTAAGAATAGTGTAGACTACAGGAGAACACTCATGGTGTGATGCATTCATTAGTGTATCATTAGTTTTACTCTTTTCACGTCAGCCGGAAAATAAGAAATATATGCTTTGGCTTTAAGTAGAAAGGAAGAGTAGGAAATGGACCATTGCGGTGTTTTTTTTACATTTTGAGACTTGCTGGTTTCCAATTTATTCTATATTGTTGCATTAACCTTGTTGAGGTCGTAAATGTTGGTAGCAAAGCTTTATGGAAAGAAGGAAAAGCTTTTAAGTCGAAACTTTTTTCACTGTACGTTTCACGCCTAGTAGTAGTTTACAATATTCTGAACAAGTGTCACTTTGAAAAATGATCGACTTTCTCCAAATAAGTGTACAGATGTAGGACACAGAGCAGAGATTTTCGATGCATGCTGAGGAAAACGGATTTCGGGACTCTGCAAGTCAAACCTTTTAAGAACATACTCACCAGTCTGAGGAGAGTCTCCTCATGACTAAGGAGACAAAGAGCTTTTCCAGAAATTCATCAGACTTTTCTTTGTGCATTTATACCCTTCAATATTCATCCAAGGTCTCTTTTTATCAATACGATTTCAAACATGTCTCACGTAGAGAGTGGTTTAGGGGGGTAATCACGTTGAGGTTGGCAAATATTGCGTGCGGCGAGTGATCACAGCTTTTAGTGGTAAATTGAATTTTCAGTCATGCGGAATTACGCGATTTCACAATTCTATTTCCACCACACTTTCTTCGAAATGAGTGGGCTCAACCCCACATGAGGTTGCCCAGAAATAGAAAACTATATGTCTACTGAACTTTTCTCTCCGAAATGAATTTCTGAACCGAAACATTATCCAACTATACTATTTATAGTTTTACGCGTTTTCTCATTAACTTCGTCGGTATACGTAGGTGATTGATTGAATTAATTATTTACAAAGTGATTGATTAATGCAGCTTAAACTTACTTTTACGTTTTTGACTGGTAGGTCATTACTTACAGCAATTCCTGATTTCCAAATGTTGGAAGATATTAGTTACACCGGAACACTCAGCAAGTATTCACAATGCAAAAATAAAGTCAAAATTTCGGATAATGCGTGGCAAATTTAGTAAATTTCACACACGCTTCAAATATGCTGAGGGTCAGAAAAGACTTATACAGCTACGGCCTAATCAAATTTGCGCATCATTATCTGATGTCGTTTGGTGCTGGAAACGACACGTGCAGTATAGTGCGGAAATAACAATCTGCATGATTACGTAGGATTCCTCACACACTCTTAGAGTCGAAAAGGCTCGTTTACTAAGGCATAGGTTTTCATTTTTTTATGTTGGAAGTGCCCAAAGGAATAGTTTTAATGTCTATTGCATCAGTTGCAATGCCTCAGCACCCCGTGTGTGGTTGAGAATGTTCATCATCACCGTACGGAATTTTCTGTAAGCCAATAAAATATTTTGTTGAAGGAGGCTAGCTGCGAGGTGTGCACTGTCAAGTGAGAATGGGGTTGTCGACCACAATTTTTGAATTTGCACATTGCCTGGTGTGCATCATGTTTTATACAGGAAACCAACGTGGGAGTATTATTTACTTTGATTAAGTGTCACTCTCTCAAATCTGACAAATTTTCTCGCTATACGTATTTGCATTTCTGCAGTAATCAATTTTTGCATTCTCTTTCATCCAACGGCAAGCCTCACACAATCTCATGCTATTACTCACGTACATTTATTTACATACACAAACATATAGCTCGTTGTCTAGATTATTTTCAAGTAAGTACATACATCTACACCTATTTGCATAAATTCCCCATGGAATTCCACAGAAAAAAAACGAAAAAAGTCAGCAGCAGCCCAATGCACAAAACAGTTTGCGCAAAGGTATGTTCAATACATATATCCTCCACTCAAGATTTCCATCTCTTGATAGTCCCACTTGGCCTAATAGGAAATCCTCGTTTTCATGTTATCTGGGCCGTGGGGTAGGCAGTGAAGAACAATGCTATGCAATATATGCTGCTCCAGGGAATTTCCGGTCTATAAATCGGTGCATATCGAATTTCTCTGCTACTTGGCAGTTGCATACATATCAATTCTTATCGAACATGAAACTTTCAGCACTTTCTAACGTACGACCAAATGCAGAACGTCTGCATCGCTATCGGAGAGTATATCATGATAAGGTGAATTGATGTACTGTACATTCTAGCTGTGTCAATCGCTGCTCTCCAAATTGCATAAAGCATGCGAGTCGTAACACTAGCGAGCACGAGCTTAGCTGGTGTTTGAACATGCAACGATAAACACGAGCGGCGGCTTTTGTTGTCGCTCCTTTTTGTAATTTAGAAGACTGTCCAGCAGAAAAGACAAACTTTCTCTCCAGCACTCACTTCACTCAAATCAAAGTGCCAGATAAGTTGTTGACAAGGATGTTTGTACAATATTCGGAAGGACGTATTTACCTTATCTACAATCAACAGTACAACAATGTGGACTAAATACAACGAGACACGCTAGATTCCTTACCAGGGGGAAATCCTCGAATATAACATGACTCCATGGGACGTTGATCCTCGTTCAGCGGTTTCCTTTTGACCAGCCTGTAGAACAATGACCCCTGATTTCCAAGAAGAGAGACTTTCTTTTTAAATGGCCTTCATTTTTCTAAATAAGAAAATGTTTCATGCGAGTTGGCAGTAGCGATGCCGTCGAAGCCTTCACGGACGAGAATTGGAAATGATGCTTACCAAGTTAATGGTATAACATTGAGCATCTGCAGGGCCAACAAGTGTATCAATTATGAGGAAATCGGTGAAAGGCACTGTGAGCCTAATGAAATGAGAAGCAGTGGGAAAGTAATATTGATTGCGGAAAGAGTTGAAAGCGAGAAACGATCAACTTCAAAGGAAACAATATTCCCGTTTCTCTGATACAGGATTCGGTTTAATAAATTCGTATAGTCTTGCGCCTATTTGATCATGACCATGCAAGGTTGATCTATGTATGTATATATGTGTAGGTATGTAAATATCTGAGAAACTGTACCTCACTTCAGTACTTCTCTCGAGCGGGTGCGGGTGGTGGCTTAAGGTTGAATGAGAGTTTACATTTCAACGATCTCAACTCGTCAATTCGACCAAGATGCGGTGAAGCATTATAACTACAAATATTTTGAGTATACCCTCCGAGTTGAATTTTATTACGAATCAACCTTGATGAGTAATACAGGTAGCTATGTGAGATGAATACGCGTTTTAACATTGTACTTGAAGTGGGTCTACTTTTCAAGCAGGTTTGCTTAAGACCACATTCAAGGTTATATGTATGAGCTAAATGCCGATTTAATTAGCAGGTTGCAATTCACCACCATCGCCCCATGAAAGCCATGACTTTTTTCTCAAGCTACTAAATGAACAAAGAATTTTTTACTGCCGTACAAGAAACCTGGAAGCTAGAAATTATAACGCGAGTGTATTGTTATATTGTTTTGGCTTTCAGATCCGACAGACGAACATGCATTCAGACAAATCCTGGGCGGTTGCGTTCTTCTACAGTTACCTGGAGATTCCACTAGCGAACATGTTTATGGCATCCAGTATTTTCATCGTGGTTTGCCTCACAGTGGATCGCTTCATTTCTGTATGTCTACCGGCCCGTTTTCGAAGCGCTCAAACCTCCGCGAATCCCGGAAAGGTCATCTTGCTCTGCTACATCGTGGCGATGCTCGTCTCCGCCCCGCTCGCCTTTCTCAAGCGGGTTTGTGTGGCGACAGATCCTGTCTCTAATGACTCGACGTACAGTGCAATGGAGAACACGAGAATCACTCACACCCACTCCTGGAATGTGTACATCATCGTGGAGGAGATAATCATTCGTTTCGGTCCGGCGATTGTGCTCGCCTTCCTCAATTTCCTCATCATTTGGCGGTTTCGTCAGATCACCAAGAAGCGAGCCGAGATCCTCAATGCAGGTGGAGATGCAGCCGGAAATGATCAGCTCCTTCTCCGTGGAGAGAGAATATCGAAAAGGCTTTACAAGGAGGAGAAACGACTCGTCGTTCTTCTCACTGCAATTGTCGTCCTATTCTTTATCACGACCACCCCGGTCGCATTTCTTGCCATTACCTACTCGGAGAAAATGCACAAAAACTTTGCGTTCCAAATCTTCCGGGCAATGGCAAATGACTTGGAGTTGTGCAATTTTGCTCTCAATTTTTATATCTACTTCCTGTGTAGCAAGGAATTTAGGAAAAAGTTTTTAAGTTTCTTTACAATCCTCCTGCCACAAAAGGCGAAAGCCAACATCCAGAGCATCACGCTGGAAAACGTGGGAGTAGCTCATAATAAAGTACCTTCGGCGACAAAGTCTCCTGCGAATGATGTGTGAAATTACTGCATGTCAGAGACAGAGACGATGTATAATGTAATGATATGAAGCCGATACACGTGCATGTGAGTCCTTTTCCAAGGTTTCTAGGTTGAACTCCCACGTCATTCTTCCTCCCTCCGCAGCAGGCAATTTACTTCTCAACTAATTTCATACTCACTAAAGAGCGTGAGCTGGTCCCACAAAAAAAAACCTTCACCTTCCTACATTCTGGCCATCATATAAGAAACCAGATTTTTTCGACTACTCAATCACGTTTGCGACTAATGTGTGTGCACACACATTTACTATTATCATGCTTTACACATTTAAATACACAGTAATCCAGCTTAGAAACTCTTCACTCCTCTATCTTTGCGTATGTGTATGATTACATGTATAAAAACAAGTTTGAGATAATTACAAATTTTGAGATGATAAACCCATGACAGTTTACAACCTTTCATTATTGCGTATTTCAGCCGGCTGAGTAGAGAACAGATTTGGCATAATTAGTCTCGCGTCATCCCAGTTTTTTCGTACATACAATGTGCGACTGATGCCAACAGGCCCATCTTGTATTGTGTGCACAAAATTCTTCTGATTCGTTCTTTAGTTTTGTTCACGCAAATCTACTATTTGTGACCTGACACTGTGTTTGCATTAAAACGTCAAATATTACTGCACATTTTGTATGCGCAACAATATATTTTTATTTGGTATGTCTTGAGTGCCGCGAGGATTTTAAGGTGGATACCATGTAAATGAACTAATTTTAGTACCTGGAGTGTTTTTTACAAAATTGTTTAGTAGTTGAGTACTTGTTTTTGCACACACTCTTCCTTTTTTGCCGTGTGTCAGTTGCTGCAATAGATAAGCTAGAACATTGCTTGGACACTAAGGATGGGTAGGTTATATGTTCGATTGTATGCAAATAGATTTTCGCCTTCATTAGGTAAAAGCGTAACAGATTAAATATCGTACGCCCCTGATTATACGTATAATATATACTTATACGATATATGTTTGTGAGAATTGTGGATGAAACTTTGTGAGGGTTTTCACACTCACCGGCCATTCTATGTAAAAATTGTTGAGCGAAAGAAATGCTACTCTTGCGACTGATTATTTAGTGTAATATGAAATATGGAAATTTACGATTTTAGACGGAGTGACCAATAGCTAAAGAGAGAGAATATTAATGTCTTTCTTGTACATTGTTCAAAATCGTGGTTTTTCACGTAACAATACGTGCAGTCATAATTTAAGCAACCGTGTATGCGTATGGTTTGGGTTATATCTCTAGTTTTAAAATAGTTTCTAGTAACTACATTATTCGACATGTATTTAACATGTCGAAATGTTTTCCGAGAATGTTACAACACTACAAAGTTCTTATCAAGAGAAGAGCATGCACGAGCTGATGTCTTGTTAACTCATGTTTTGGTTAAATGTGTACTTGTCCTCAATCAAAATCCAATATTTCTTTTGCCGAGCTTGTTTGTCTACCCTTATTTCCAAACATTTACTCGTCCTGCTTCTTCAAATTTATATTTTATACTTTTCTTCCAGTGAGAACGACTTCAGTAAATTCTGAGTATTGCATTTGTTACTAATGAGATTAGTTTAAACTATATAATCCTAATTTGTGCTGCGCAGTAGATTGGTGTAGAGCAAGAGCGTGCGAGAACTTTGTGTGAACTCCTAAATACCTCAGATTTGTTATGGATATGTATGTTCGTACATAAATAATTAGTATTTCGATGTCAATTATTGTCAATGCTTTCATATCTCTTTGTAACCTTTTGGCGAATTCAAAGTTTTCCCTAATATATTTACCGGCCCTGAGGTTTTGACGTATATTTAGTATTTAGTCAAGTTGACAGAATGTGTCCTTCTCCTGTCAAGAGATTCAAGAAAAGAAGTTTCAATCAGATTTAAGCAAATGCAGATCCTGCCTCAAACTGATAAGACTAACCGAATTCATGTCGAAAAGAAAGTCCCACTAGCTGCATCGTATGTGAATGAGAACAGTATAATATGCTTTGACTGTGCTTAAAACTCAACGTGTATTCAGATATATTCTACGGTACAGACAAACTTTGTACGATTCCTGTAGATCGTACCGCTCCAAGATCTCATCACTACTAGTTCTTACGAGTACAATTATTAGTAGGATTAAAAGAACGGCGAAATTCAACGAAGAGTTGTGCGGACGGTAATGGAGTAAAAAATAAAGAGTAGTAGCAAATGAATAAATTATAAATGAAAAACATAAATGTGATCATGCGTGCACAAGAATGAATAGATTATCTTAACAGAAATCGAGAATCGGACTATTAACTCCTAAAATGTTGGGCGATTATCGAAATTTTTAAATTAAAGCGAAATCAACTTATGTAAAAGTACAAGTACTAAATAGTAAACACTTTTATTTTATGTTTGTAACAATATATACGTGTAGTATTACAATATACAGCGAAGCGCGTCGTTTATTCATGCACATAGGGCAAGTAAATTGCGAATTGGGATTGTTACTACTGGAAACTAAATGTAATACGTTTCTGAGCTAAACTTCATCTCTTCAGAAACTAGTCACCACACACAGTTTAACCAACAGCCATAATCATAATAGCAATGGAAATTTTATTCAATTGTGTAGTTGGATTCACAAACTCGGTGACAAAACTGTGTAAATCAGCCAAATTCATCAAACACTGCTATGATTAGTATGATCGAAATTGTACGACGAGAAGATTTACGAGTATGTGTGTGCATTATTTATTACATTAAAAATCTTAACATCAACGAAGCCGGAGGGACAACAGATTTCCCTCTGGAGTTACGCTCGTTTTTTTTCCACGTGAATTAGAATCAACGTTCATCTGAATACACAACATGAATGAATAAAAGTCACTTGCTAAAAATTATAGATTAGACCAACTCTCTCTTCTTCAAAGCGATTTATTGAAACTTCATCATGATACGTTTTCTTTGTCGCCTGAAAACGACTTGGTAAGCATCACCTGCAAAACAAATGATTTCAAGTCACATAATCTCCGCATTGTGTTATCTTTGAGTCGCCGTTGTCCCTCAACAAGTCCCTCAATTCATCCCCTCATATTTAGCACAACGCCTGTAAGCATTATTTGCAAGAAAATATTTATTTCAATTCGCAAATGATTTCCGGTCGCTCTCAGTTCCCTTCGAACGACATTCTTTACCTTCCCCGTCACTCAACAATCCTGAGCAAGCGCATCACGAAAATCAACCACCAAGTGAACAAAGACGAGCTACCGACGCTACATGGGCAACAATACCACTTATCTCAATTCGCCCCAGTCTCCCAGTGTCCTTGAGTGGGTTGCTACCGTACCTATTCAAATCCTGCTGAAATCTATTCTTGTTTTATTTACACAACAACCATTCGCATCAACCTCTTATCCAAATCCAATTTGCATTCATTTCAACTCGAAAACCTTTTTTTTTTCGCAGGCAGCAACATACTAGAAGTGTATTTCTAGAGTGGATTTCTTTCCAAACTTTAATCCACAGTGAGTCTCACAAACAACAATCTCTGTCGTCGTTTTTTTTTTCGTCGTTTCGTTTTCTTTTATGTAAGAACAGCGGAGAGACGATCTTGTTACAGACATCCTTCGACGACTGCCGTGTGAATGTGAGTCGTGCTTGTGCTAAAAAGTTCTGCACTTTTTTCTACATTGCTCTAATCAGCTCACACAAAATGAGAGGGTTTCTCTCGTGAATAATTTTTTTTTGTGAGCCGTCAACTGCTGCTTGTCTCACAATGTAAAGAAGAGAATGTTGTAGTACAAGAATCATTTTTGATATCATTGGATTTTTTTTCGTCAGTTTGCGAGAACACGAGAGGATTCGCACTTAACAGACGTAAGTCATTCATGAATGAAGTCATCGCGTGTGTTTACTATTTTTGCCAACCTCTTCACACCACGCACAGCGTTTCGTCTTGGTCATCGTTTAGTTTGGAGTGGTCGTTGTGGAAGATTGGTGAGGCATGTTTACATTGGTATTATCAGTTTCGACGACGACAGGAGTGTGATTGGTTCTGTGAGCGAGTAAATAACGGTCAACGGTTAGCAGCCGTAATTTATTTCACACTTGCAAAACTTCGTAGGTACATTTTGTTGGTGTCATTGCTCATCGTGTGTGTGAGGACTAAAGTCAGTTGTTTTCTCTCGTTTTGACTCCATAGCTCAGGAGGTGGAATGATTTGCTGAATTGAGTAGTGTTTGGAGATGTTGGCAGAATGAGCTGTTTTTGGGAGTGAAGATTTGGGATTGTTCAAAGTGACATTGACAGTCAACAGTTGACAGTGAAGAGTTGACAGTAGTTAAGGATATTTGGTAGGTTTGCTAGGTATTTTTGTACCGGTGAGAAAAGAATGTTATTTTTATCATTTACTTAAATTGACGCAGTCAGCTGTTGGTTGTCAGTCGATGAGACATCATTGTCAATTGTTGGGGTCGTGTGTGGTTGATAATTAGGTGTCAGCAGTCAAGGTGAACAGAGTGTCAATTTGTGATTAGTTGCTCATTACTGGTGACTGACGAGCTTAACGGGTTGAGTTACGACGAGTCGTCGGCAACGAATTACAGTTGACGGTCTGTCATCTCTTGTCGGTTTGGTCACGAAGTTTGTGGTGGAGATTTAGTGAATGAGGAGGATTATGTGATTTTTGATAGTAATGGTTTGTGTTATTTTGCATGTATGTGACGAATGATGAATATTAATGATGTTTTGTTTGGTTTCAGTCGTAGATTACAGCGGAAGCTGAATGCTCTAATTTCAAGATGCGGCTAAACAACGGTACTGCCGACACTACGGGCAGCACCGCAAGCGGGAGTGGCGCCAGTTCACCACGACGAGAGATTGTGGAAGTTTCCGACGATCAGTTTCCTTCCCAAGAAGAGACCTTTGGAGGACGGGTGACCCGCTCCGGACGCGTTCTTTCAGATGATTCTCCGCGTTATGTAAATGACTTAAGAAATGGACGATCTCGGTCTGCTACCCCTGCGAAATCTGTTGCATCTTCACAGTCCAGCTGGAGTTCTGTTCTCACCCATCAAACAGCCTACTCACAACAAGGCAGTGACTACTCAAGGGTCACCAGTGGATTCAAGCGACGGAGGGGAATCAATCGACGAGAGATTTATAAGGCAGCTAACAACGAGCCTCATCCATTCGGCTTGGAGAGTCGCTCCATCATTGGAACAGCTTCCATTCAACACGTTCAGGAAGTCCTATCTTATAAGGAAACGACGAGTGTTCTCAATACACACACCAATGCAACGACAGACACCTGCACGGACATGTCTTACCAGTTATCTGACAGTGACGGAGATGGCAACCACAAGGCTTGGTACAACAACCATCGACAGGCTGAATACGTGACAATGCAAAACGCTAGCAGCAGGAGAGGAAACTTTTTTAGTGGATTGTTTGTCCGGGGCGCTTCCCCCTACTCTTCCGACTCCGATGTCTCAATGAGCCGTCGTCAGTGTGAAGATGCAACTTTTTCAGAATCGCGTTTTGCGTCATTTGCGCGCTACGTGAAACGCTTAACTGTCAACGTTTGTACATATATCTACTTGTTCCTTGTGGGTATTGTGTACTTTGAGAAGTGGTGTTTGTATGTCAAGCGGCGCGATCCCGATGGTGGAGGCATCAATGGCTACACGGATCGCAGGAGGAATGTTTATGCTGGCGGATTTTTATCTGAGGCTGACCGGTCGGAGAAGATTTCCTCAAATACAGCATTTTTTACAAACAACCACAACTCTGCAACTATCCAGCTCGATGAGATCAGTCATACAGGATTTTTATCAAAGTTTCGAGCATTCTTTTCCAATATTCGATCAGCTACTGTGAACAGCTTGTTTATTGATGACTGGTCTAAAGTTTTACAAAGTATTCTCAAGCGGTTGCTGCGCGTTCTACTAGTCATCCTGCTTCTGCTTTTTTTGTTGAATTACGGTGAGCTTGAAAGTTTAAATCTCAGTGTATTTGCAAAAGCTTAGTTTAGTACATTTGTTACAGCTGATAATTTTTAACAATTGTAACATTTGTTGTTGTTCATCAGGACGTTATCTATGGGTTGGAGCAGCAAGTGGTTGTAAAGCTGTTCTGTCGCATGTTGGTGGTGCCTTCAGCCTCATGTCAAGTGCTCTTACAAACACATTTGGTCTTCTTTTTGTAACTTCGAAATCTCATGTAAGTATCTAACAGTGTCTCATTAATTGGGTTTGCCATATTTTTATTAAAATAGGGACTCTTTACAACGATGCATCATTATTTGGTTTAACAGTATTCAGCTCAACCAATTCAAACACCAAATCCGTCTTCCCCGAAGACTGACCAAGTTATAATTCATGCAACTACTATAAATGAAGACGTGAAAGCTGAGCTTCAACTAACCAAGACAACTATCGATGCCCTTAGAAGTCACTTTCAAATTGAACTTGACGACATAAAAGGAACACTGGGAAAGCATGAGGATCAGTTGACCGCGCAAACTGATGTTTTGAATTCTTTGAAGTCTGAAATTACCATGATTATCGCTGCGATGAAAGCTGCGTCCGCTAAAGAGAAATCGGTGGAACAGATTATTCAGGAAGTATTAAGTGTGACGGTGGGCGAAACAGAAGACGGGAAACCAGTGTCACTGAATACCATGTTCGGAATTTTGAGTAAAAAGGAAGAACTGGAACGAATTTCACATCAAATTGAAATTAGGTCATTTTCTGAGTCTATTCAAAGCATCGATGAGAACTTCAACGGCTTGAGTGGTGATCTAGGAAGCCTTAAGACTGAACTAAACCAAATCAATTCTCGAATTACAAAACTCTCGGATGATTTCATCGAAAGAGGAACCAAAGTGGAAATGGAAGTAGACACTGATAAAGTGAAGGCAGCTATTCTTCCGGTGCTTATGAGTGAAATACAGAGTCTAGTTTCACTTTCCTGTGCAGAACGGAAATGTCCAGAGGGGTCAATATTTGGCGGCTTGTCAGCGGAAGATATTGAAAAAATGATAAAACGCGCTATCGCGAAGTACGACGCAGATAAAACTGGTTTGCCAGATTTAGCTTTGGAATCTGCTGGTGGGTCAATTTTAAGTACCCGGTGCACGAAAAGCTCTGAGTTACGGAATAGTGTTATATCGTACTGGGGCTTTCGCTTGTGGTCACCTCCAAACACTCCACGAACAATTATTCAGGTATTCAGTCAGGTATACTTGGCCCAGCGTTAAAAAAATGGATCAATGTTTGATTGATGGATGATTTTATATTTTATAGCCTGGCGTTGTACCTGGGGAATGTTGGGCATTTGAAGGATCCGTTGGGGACGTTGTAATTAAGCTTGCAGTTCCCTCCTTGGTGACTGGATTTACTTTGGAACATATTCCGAAAAGTATTTCAAGGAATGGACATATAGATTCGGCTCCTAAACATTTCCAGGTTTTGGTAAGTGTCTCCTTGCCGGCTATCGGAGTTGTGGCTTTTGTGGTAATTTTCTTGTGTGTAAGTGTTATTTGTATTGATGATTTCTAATGTGCATGAATGTGCGGATTGGCAGGGACTTTTATCGGAGCACGACACCGCAGACGTTCATGACTATGGATCTTTTACATACGAAGATAATGACGAGCCACTGCAATACTTCCAAGTCACTGTACGAATTTAAAAAAATTCTAGCCATATTCTACTTTATATAATATATTAAAAGATGTTGAATTTTTAATTGATTTTATAGAACATGACACCCAGACCATATCCAATAGTTGAACTTAAAGTACTTTCAAACCACGGGAACATGAAGCACACATGCATTTACCGGTTTCGCGTTCACGGGGCGATTGATTTGGCAAGATCTCAGGCAGGAGGAAAGCTGATGGATGAAGCTAGTATCAGCAAATAAGCAGGAATATTTACCTTGTGTTCCTATCATTATGCAGCCATATTTTTTTATTTTTGTTTTTCTTCATAACCTGTAGCCGATAACCGTAAAATAGTATTCAAAATGTCAGTCATTTATTTGTAAGACAACATAAGCTAAAAAACAACTTTTCAATGTGTCTCTTGTGTTATATGAACAATATCTGTTCCGAGTCGGGGTAATTTGTAATATGTTAAATCGTCCTGTTGTTCTGAACTATTGTACGTCAACAAACGATTTTGTACCATTTTGTTGGGAAAGGCAACTCCAGTCAACGTTTTTGTGTCAACATCATACAGCATTTTTCACTGTGTAGTTAGTAAATTTTACAAAATAAGGACTTACGCCATTTGTGTTGTTTGCTTGAGCATGTATTTAAAATGGTGCCGCATAAGTTATGTTTGACGGTTTAACAGCTAACACCAAATATGTATTACCTATTCTTGAATAACATGGTTGTAGAGTTGTAAGTAGCCAACAAGAATGCCGTTGGTTTGGAGTAGTCTTGAAGAACCAATGAGTCACACACGCTTCTCTGGTATCGAGTTGGAATAAGTGAAACGGTTTCAAAAGCTGGAATTTGGAGGTGAAGAGAAAAATGTCGTTAGCGTCAGAGCAGGGATTGAAAGCTTACCATTTTTAGGATCCATAACATTATTATTATGAATAATTTTACAAACAACTACCCATTAGTTATACGTAATGCTAGTTTTGAAGTACATGAAAACAGCACTGGTCTCCAATACATTTTGTGTACTGTGTGTAATCGTTAATGGCCAATGAACTTATTACGATTGTATTGTAAACAAGATAATACAGCTTTATTAACTTTCATACTCCTCTCACAAGATATTAATTACTGATTAAATTTTTCGCAAACCTTTAAACACTCCCAACGACACTCCGACATCATTCAAAACTAACTTATATCCAATAGGTGCTTATAATCTTTGTGTAAAAAAACTGGTAACTCTGTTTCTGGTATAATATAATACTTGTATCAGACTAGTTCATTTGGAAAGGCTATCAAAGTTCCAGAAAAAAGTGTTAAATACTACTTCTACCATTGAAATTAAACATAATAATTATGATAAGTTGATAGTATACATTATAACAATAATTTCTCCAATAAGTAACGGTAAATACGCAAAGTGGTGTAGTAGTACAAACTACCAATACATTAAGGAAAATGACAGGAGCTCTAAATGGAAAGAGGAAGGAATTGTCTTCTACGACAGCATTATTCTCCATTGGCTGCTACATAGTTTTACAAAAAGAACTCTGAGATTGTACTTTTATCGATTTGATGTCACTTGGTACTGCATAAAAAATAAAGTACGACAACAGTTATATGCAAGGAAAACGTTGTTATGTAGGCCTTCTTTGAATGACTGCAATGCTAGCATCTACTATTTGTCGAACAGAGACATTGATCCCATTGTAAATAGTTGTGTGAATTCAGACTTGTCTTCGAAGTATCTCATTGTGTAGCGGGTCCTAACTAGTACTCCAATTCCAGATACTGTGCTTGCTACGCTTTTGTTTTTTCTTTTTGCCAGTGGCATGTTTGCAAAAGCAAAAACTCTTTAGCCTAAAGTCAGAGACGCAGTCACTTTGTCCTTGATAACTATTAATTCGCGTGATATCCCCCAAAATGCGTGCCGTTGAATTCTGTAGAATCCTGATTTTTGACTCAAAGTGAGCCTTGCTCGGATTCGCTTCGAGAGCAACCAGGTAGTCCTTATAGCTAATTAACTGGTTAAAATTGTTCCAAATCTCCCCATGACCCACTTCTCTCCCGTAAAGAAATTTGGAGAAGGTCAACGTTAAGCACTCACCCGACCGTATCACAGACTGAAGCACATAATTTATGTGCGAAATGACAATATCACCCAAATGGGATGACAGCGTGGACGTCTTGCTGACAGCGGGAGTGACGCCACACATGCAGTACCTCTGCGGAATAGAGGAACTCTCACAGGTACGATTGGGAGGAATAAATTCAAAGAAGGAGTACCGAGCCCGGTACTGCGGGACGAGGGGTGTGCTCAACAAATCAAGGCTCGGCTCCGCAGAATGACTCTCGTTGTACGAGTACATGGTCAAATTTACGGATTCATTTGCTATCGTTTCTACCTCAAATTGTGAGCTCGAGTCCGGAGTGTTGTTGCGAGAGGCGGAGTGATTACTCGAAACTAGAGTTTCTACTTCATGCAGGATCTGTGTAAGCGTAGAGTGAAGGTCAAGCGGCGACACGAGTTGCTTGCTGTTCCGCCGAAGGTTTCGATACCAGTCAGGATACCGCTCTTTGAAGACGCGTGGCAGGCGGAAGAGGAAAAAGGGTAAGCTCTCCTCGTAAAAGCCCAGAAAGGTCTCGCGAAAGTTTCCAAATCTATACCCGTGATCGCTCATAAATACTATGACCGTGTTATCCGGATTGGCACTCACATTGTTCATTGCAGTGGAGAATAAGTTGAAGAAGGCCTCATCAGCAGTCTGCAACCCAAGAGTTACAGAGAAGATGTATGAAACTTGTGAGCTCTCACGACATCACATCATTTTAGTTGTACACAAGCCATAATAATATATTGCTTAATAATATGTATGCCACGCAAGTTTGCGTGCCGCAAGCCACCAGTCAATAAGAAGGTGTAACATAATTAATTAAACACTCTACACGCACCTTAAGTCCATTGAAGTCATCGTGACCGATCGACGTGAACCACGAAAATAAGAAGTAGGGGTAGGATGCCCCAATCTTGGAAATGAATCCTTTGATAAAGTTCGCCTGAAAATCTGTCGGGTTCAGGCCTCCAACGCAGGAGGCTTTAGCGGAGCTTCGGTACCAGCCGTAATGCTTGTGAATGGCCACAGTCAGCGGGCGCATATAGTAGTCCGCTGGAGGGAGGACAAAACCGAGCTTGGCAAAATTAAATATCGCTATCCCCGGGGAATCCTCGAGGAACGCTGTAATGTAATTTAAATCGCTGAAGTTCTTCCAAATGTAGGGACAGTCGTCCAGCTTCACGGACTTGTTCGCCCAGCATGAGCTGTAGTTGTTGAGGTCCATGCCACCAAAGCCGGCCTTTTCAAACAATAACCCAAGAGCAAGTGTGTGATATTAGTATATAAAACGGAAAAGTTATATAAAGGGACATATAAAGAAAAGACGGTACAACATAACAATCTACGGATTGCAGGCTTCTGCAGGACGTATATGGTGACAAGACATGGGTAAAACTGGGCCAGAACACAGGAAAGTGTGAAAGAAGAAGGTGTGTGTTCCACTCAACCGTGAAAATTCCGTAAAGAACCTACCATGATATTTGGAAATGTGTTTTCGCCCACTTTGTTGTATCCTTTGAGCTCGATGAAGTCATGTTTCTCGAGAAAGGCTCGAGTTTTCGGCAGTGAGCGGATCATGTGCATTCTCGATATTGAGTCTATCCCTGGAAAGTCAAAGTCAGACATATAACCTCAAAACCTCAACAATGCTAATGTTTTTCATAAAAATGCATAAGAAGGCAAAATCATGGCGAAAAATTGACACAAATTGAAGAAACATATATTGCAAAATGAGACAGAGTGGTCGCAACAACACTTAAAACTGACATGCATTTACACTTGGTTCATGATCAGAAACGTGACTCCTCTTGTTCACGGTCACATTGACAAAGAGCTTGGATATTATAGAGAGATGTAGTAACTCTTGTGTGGAACGAAGATAATATAATGGTATGCACGAAAGACACGAATTCCGTACTTAACACTTTTATTATCCACACGTACCAATGACAAGGATGCTCGGAGGGTTGGGAAGTCCCTGAGTTGCCCTTTCCTCCCAGTGCTGGGCTTTCGCCTTTGTTCTCTCAGACTTGAGTTGCGGGGGCACAACCACTCCGTGAAACTCTACGCCTCCCTTGATTTTCCCTGACCCTTGGCATTCAATCTTGAGGAAAGAGGAGTTCACTTCGATCCCTGGCGTCCCAACCGGAATGTGATGACATTTCGTAGAGAGTCTGCGAAAAAGAAATTATTAAGTACAGGAATAAATTCGCGGCATAATTGTATATTTTGACAAAAACACACAGTGTAGCAAGTTGATAATTTTCGTCTACAGATTTACTGTCAAGAATAAAACTTTTTTGCAGGGCTATACATATATTCAGGGTCAACTTGTTTTCCCCCTTTCTAGTCGAGTCCTCTGACGCTTCCTCTTGCAAAACAATACATTGTCATGGCTCGTTGTGACTGCAAACTCATGTATTACTAATAAGAATATATCACAATTTGGAAATATGTGAAGTGCTCTTCATAATTCTTCCTTCCCAAAATAGTACGGTGCACACACAGAGAACATCTTCGTTGACCACGATTTGATTGTTACGATAGGTCATCTTCATCATCATCATTATTTAATACGCTCTTGTGAGTCATTAGCACAGGTGCGTGTGTGAGTGCATAATATGCAAATCGTGAGTCGTGACATACGAGAACCCGTCCTCGTGAGAGAGTGAAGCTTTGTGCTTGAAGTGCCATTTGCGACTTCGCAGAGAAGTTACTCTTGATTTCAGATATATGTATATGTACAGGAGAAGATGTAACCTTAATTCGACCTGTACTGCACGCATTTCTCTCTCGTTTTTTGATTGCAACGCGTAGATTAGAGAGTGAGACGACAAGAGGCTCGTTTTTAAATGCCGCATTGCCGTTGGTCATTTATAAAGATGTCAGAACGTGGAATTATTCTTTTTGATTCGATAAGGAATTCTGTCAAGGTCGCTGAAAAGGGCTTTTGCTTGCAGTGGTGAGAAGGGCACATTGAATTAACGCAAACGAAATGTGGAATACACGGAGTATCATCTTGAAATTTGTAAAAGTGCACTTTTGACAATATACAACAAACCAGCAAAAAGAAATCTCACAATTAATATTTTAACACCTGGGTGATTACCACAATTAATTTGTCTTATCAAAAAAACAAAAGGCAAACAAAAAAGCATTCTGTTAGCATCGGCTCATCCATGTAACATGGCAATGAGCCTGATTAGGGATACATCAATCAAATTAGTGGGCCCACGTAAGGAGGTTGATGAAAATTGAATGTGTGTATACTATCGTGCTGGTATTTACACTTTCTGCCCATAGAGTTTTCTGACACTCATCATTTCGAAAGGACAGTTAAATGAGTTAACATTAGCCTTCTCTGACAAAACAGCAAAAAAACGGATAGATTGATGTAAAAAGATGTAAAAGTGTGCTGCAGAACTATTTGATGACGGGGATGCATTTCTGCAAGTGTCAAAAATCTACTCTCATCGCAGAGCCGTCCACCAGAGAGTTACACGCGCATATTAATAATACGCAAAGTACATTTATGGACGATCCTGTCAATTTTCGCTGACTTGACAGCCTGCCAAGTTCCGTACACTTTAAACCTTTGCTGACAAATAGTCTCTGAATGGTGGGGACGGTCAATCTCTACATACTTCATGCGCCGTTTGGTGTCTGACAATGAGATACAACCAGAGTTTGTTTGATACGTCTTTCAAAAGCTTTTCAAAGAAGGTGAAGAAGCTGACGTGCTAACATGGACACACAATCAATAGGCCGAATATTTACACGTTTTTAATGTCATGTAAAGAAGTCATTTGTTACTTCTATGGGAAAGCTGTATGGAGTGAGTGTGTTATGCATGAAGTGTCCTCGCTGACGATGATGTGTCTGCTGTGAAAAATGAGATAATTTAAATCTTTGCCACGATACAATGCAGTCACCAAACGCTAAATCAATATGGCATCCTATTTAATTGCTAGCAACGTCTCGAGCTGTGGACTATGCGACGGTGACTAAGCAAGAATGGTTTTGTACAATTTCACTTTCTTTAATTGTGAAACCATCAATCTAAAAAAAAGGACTGATACTCAGAGATGGTATGTGGGTATATGGGTTTAAAAATCGTACCCGTATTAATACGGGTTTTAATGGGTTTTACCCACCTCCGAATCGGCGGGTTTTAATGGGTACTGGGTTTTATCCATTCAAGTAAACCCGCGCCACAAATTCATAGGGCAGTGTGATACATATGTAAGACATATATTGTATGGTTAAAATCCACTACCCATTTAACCCGTTTTAACCCACTGGGCTGGGCAAAAATGATTAAAACCCACGGGTTTTTAACATCTCTGCTGATACTCTTACTGTAGTCCAGCTAAATAAGTCTGTAAAGATGTTATAATTGGATTACCAGTTTTTAAGCGTAGTGTAATAGAAAATGCTGCTGGTTACCTGGTTTCCCAGTCTGCGTCTTTGTTGTATTTGTTTGGCTTTTGGTCGACCCGGAAAATTTCACGGTAGCAACACTTTGGCTGCTTTGTTTTCCAGGTTTTCAATATGCTGTCGTCGATCACGAGTCGCTGCAATATAATACATAATATGTAATTATATTACTCAATTCAACAGGAAGAAATGTGGAATTAAAATAAGAGGTGTATATGGAATCAACGGAATTTCAAAATTATTAATTCACAACACCAAACTTGGTAAAATGTAAATACTTTCGTTAAATCTAATTATTCCGGAAAACCAAACCGTACCTGACCAACCAGTTTGACAAGATGGTTACCGCATCTCATTGGACTTCCTTTCTTCAGATACTTTGAAACGGATTTGTCGAATGCATTCATTTCCATGATTTTACAGCCTGGATTATACACCACGTATTCTGGATGGGATTCCGTTTCCCTGCAAAGACAAATATTTACATTCAGAATTTTTTACTGTCCTAAATAACATAAAAGTTACTTAAATATTGTCTTGTTCTTAAACGTTTTCAATTTTCCATTCTATGCCATTCTTATGAACAAATCATCGCATGTTTTAGAAATGCACTTTAGTGTATTGTCTTTCATCTAACGCTTACTACTCACGTGAAGTTACAAGACTGCCTTTTATCTCTAATTCAATTACCATCTCTTCACTTTGTCACCTGGAGTCTATCAGATCTTGAAATATGAGACTGGGGCTCCTGCCCGCTAATTTAATTGGTCAAAGCACTCGCAGCTGGTAAAAATATACGTAAAAATATTATTCATATTCTCTACCCTCCGGTATCATGGGATACGCAGAATGATATCCAATGCTGAAATGAAAAGCTCCAGGTTTGTTTTATGCCACTTAAACGCTGTGACTTGATAGTCACTTGTGATAACTGACATCACTTGAGTGTATGCATGAAATATTTTCTCGAGTTTCTCAAATTTCTAACGTTAAGGACAACGTGGGCTATAAAAATTATATAATGGCCTATTGGATTACTGAAAACTTCATACCTATTTACATATATCACACATTTAAATTCAAATAATTGTAATAACGTCTTTTTCTATGTTTGGTAGCACCAATGTTTTGTTGGAGCATGTCAAGCAAGGGTAATGCATATTCAACAGGTGTTTTGTCATTTGTCACATTAGCTTGTGGAAACAATTCATGGCAGACAGTTCTACGCAATGCAAGGATGATAACATTAGTTTAATTTACAGCTCACTCAAGCTAACCACAGCCAAGTGAAGAATAAATTTTCAAGGTTCTTAGCAAATCTAGCAGAGTTTACAAAGGAGTCTGCAAGTCAAACAGTGCTAAATCTTATATACCAAATCTGATAGAAGTCCAACCGTTTAGCGGGGAAGGACTGTGAAAGAAGGGTGAAAATGTTTTTCAAACGGCTTGTGTCGGGTAAGTCAGTAGGTTTCCAACGACAAGTCACACATCATGTGTGAAAAAATTTTTGTAACCCCTGATTTTACCCATTTCCGGTTGAGATTATGAGTTGGCTCACGAAATCGACTGACAATGAGATACCTTCACCCCTGCAAATGTGGCAAAGTCAGAATTTAAAAACAAAGTCTAATCGTTTTTTTGCAAACGGACGGATAGACGGTCGGATAAACTGACAGACAGATAGTGCGTTCTTATAATATCTTATAATAATGATTGATTGGTGATCTAGAAGAACTATTTATGGTAGTATTCACTGTGTATATGAAATTATGTGGACACCAGCATACAAAAAATACCGAAAAAGTCGTTTAGTATAATATGACTCCGTTCTACACTATGCTTGAAATCCATGTACGAGAATGATTAAATTAAATAAATTACAACGATTATCTTGGATAGGGGAAGAGCAAATCGATTATTAATATTATACACTGTTCAAGTGAAGATGTCAAGAAAATTGACGTGCCCTTTGTTTACACGATGTTCGTTGTGTGAGCAAAAGAGTTTCCTGAAATGGGTTGGCCAATGCAATGTTCAAATCAGATAAAGATAAGTAATTTTATACAACCACATTAGATGTTATAACATTTACTGGGGAGGCATCCGAGGTCATTGTGGCATTGCGAGTTGTTGCTGTTATTATTGCCGTAGTCATATTGAATAATTGAACAAAGTTAAATTATATGAACACTTCATACGGCCTGCTTTTCATTTAATAAACTTGCAAACCCGGAATTTCGCTTTTGTAGTTGAACCCCACTCTGTCCTGCACGTCAATTAGGAATCAGTGAGGGATAAACGATATTAGTTTGGCTACTGATGTACGGTACAACGGACATAAATGGGAAGAACCAGGTAGCATACTTGCTGCAAAAATCTATTAAGACACCATTCTGCTTTATCTCGTCAGCTTTGCTATTATTGCAAGCGGTCATGCTTTTAGAAATGTTACTAAAAGTGTATGGATAGATCTCTCTCTCTCTCTCAATTTCTTTGTCCACTGAAACTAAATGTGCTCTTGTATTATGCACTAGAGTCCAGAGATAGTTTTTCTTTGCAAATTGCAATTAGTCTCAAAAAAAGGCCACATGCAAATATTTGCCTGCCATTCTCACAGTGCTAGCAATCTTCTTGTACTAATGGCCACTTACTGTTCTACGGCAGAGTATATTTAGAGTGGCTTTTGAATTTGAAATGCGAAATCATCGCAGACGAGCGGCACAACAGGTGAATTTATGCACATCCTTTTTGAACGACGCTGCGACGTGGTAGTTTGTTCATGCGGAGAGCGGAGAGATGAGACAAGTCTTCACTCGAAGAGTCCCCTCTTCGTGTGAATGAATGACAAATTGCTATCCATTATTCAGAAGCACATACTCATTTCGCACAACACACGGACAACGTGTATACACCATCCTATAATCAATCACGTAATCTCGCAACGACCTTCCACTTCCATCCATCTAATCTCGTCAACATAAAGCATGTCTCGAGAATTAAAATGCTAACTACAAAACAGAGAAGCGAGTTGATTATTCTTATTTTCATTTGATTTTAAAATCTTCTCTCTGTCGTATTTCCCCAGTTTGACACAATAACCTGCTATTAAGTGCAGTGAATAAGATGTGTGTCACATTAAAAAAGTACTTTACTGAGGCTCTTTACTTAAGAGAGCCTAGTGGTCTGCCTTTCTACTTTTGCGAAAATGCTCCTAAACGACTGTTTTTACAATAGAAGTTTTTAACGATTGCATAATAATTGCTCACAACTACAATCTGCTACTTGCACGTCTACTTGAAGTGGGAGAGAGGAGTGAGAGGGACTTAATAGGTTTCGCTTTCACAAAGCTACCTATTTATACGGCTTTCATAATTGTGAATCTGCTTACGAGTATACTAATAGTGTATTATTCAAATGGTCACATTTAGTGTTTAGGGATAATCTTTGTTGAAATTTAAGGATAATTGCGAAAATCTTCAGCAAAAAGTGATTTGCACTTTCAAATGGGCAGTATAATATATTATCCTTCCCTGACAACGACGCACGGGGCTATGGATATGTGATGAATAGAGCGACAAATGAGTAGGTGTAAATCGTGGAAACCAGAGAATTGTTTTGTGTACACGTAATTCAATTAGGACGACACACATAATTACAATATTTTTAGAGACTCTGAGCGTAATGATGATGACAAGAAGAGTTGTTGTGCTTACCACAACTGTAGCCCACTCGTTGCAGTCGATGCCTGAATACAACTGGCATTTTTGCAAATGATGGGAAATGCGACATATGTCGATTTGTTGTAATAGAACGGGGTCACATAAAATAGGAGCACCGACACAGCCAACAAGAAGAGAATTGGCTTTCTTCGGAGTCGATCCATCAACGTGATCCCTCCTCCAAGTCCCATCTTTTATTCATCCGTCTCTCCTTTGTTGCAACCGGGAGTCGCTTCTCCACACGCCGCAAACCGTTGAGAAGTAGAGGAGATGGAGTGTAATGATTATGTTTTATGATGATGCTACATACGACACCGGGAGCAAAGTAGAAGCTGATGATGATCCTGTCTGCCACAGCAGTACCGAGAGTTACTTGCTGGCCTTTGACTGTGCCAAGACAAGATTGCTAATTAGTTCTCATATTGTCAGTCGTTGAGCTTCCGGAAGGGAAAGCTTATACATTTTTAGCAGTTTGCTAACATGTGCACTCTTCCGCTAATTACTCCTTTCTCTCTCCCTGCTCACTTTCACAGTTTTTTTTCTATCCGCCGCATATTGTTCCGGCAAGTTGTTCGAGGCTGTTTGTTTTCTCCAGAAACGTGCTTCATTGCTTGCATAAATAGCTGTACATCTCACAAAGGGCTGCCAAGGACAAACACAGGCACATATAACAAACTGCTGCTGTACTGAGGCGAAAATTTTACGCTACTGGGGCATTCTAGATCATTTCATTTCATCGCATGGTTCTCCTCCTTTGTAGGCCGCGATGAACAGGCTGAAAGTCCGTTCCGGAAACCTGAAATGGGAAAAGCTACACTTTAACAAGTCATTTTTGAGATAAAGAGTACATTTTAGCTTGAGACTTCTCTCGCTCTCTCGCTTATGAGTATGAGCATCAGCCTGGAATACGCGAAGGCCAAGAATCTACACAGCTATAAAATGAGTTTTTAGGGTTATAATGTTCTAGGGATGATAAAGTGCGTCTCCGCATTAAATAATTCTTAATTCTTGTCTTGCCCGTGGACATTCATGCGCTTGAGAAAAGAATATGAAATGAAGGATGGAGATGAAAGGCCTTTTTAATTGACACGTTTCCTCCACACTGTTTGTTTAGCGGCATGCACCATCCTAAACGCGTCAAGTCAACTTAGAACAATATGCTTTTGTTAGTGGGAAACAAGGTCTCCTAACAAGCTTTGGTGTCTGAACCAGAGATATGAAGAAACTGATAGGAAGAAGATTGTGAAAAGTAGCGGAAAGAAAAAAATATTGCAATTATAATTATCAGCTCCACAATATGAGGCTGATCGAGCAACAGACGAGGCCGTGTTGTCGCATTGTTATCCTCTGCAGAGAAAATCGAAGAAGCCTTCAGAAACACATGGGTCTCGTCAACATATTTTTACGAACCAGTTCATCTTGCGTTCTTGTAACAAGTTCTGTCATTTCCATCAAGATCGAGCTTACGAGCCAGGAGCGACTTTGTATGTCGTAATGTTTTTCTACCTAAACGAATAGTGTGTTACACGGGTAAACTGCGAAAAAAATTGAGGCGAATTGGGAATGATCAAGCTCAATGAAGGAAAAAAACAACATGAACAACATATTATAGGAAACACGAAAGTGGATGAGTGGAGGATCCAATGAGGTGATACACGCTTTCTTTCTTGATGAGGACATCGTAATAAATAGTATGTATGGCTGAGAGAAAAATGTGCGTACTTCTGGTTCACTCACCGAAACCTTGTTTCACCCAAACGCTACCAAAATTCCATGGTTTGTCTACTCTGCTGTGTGCACCCGAATACATAATAATAATCCGAAGAAGACGAGCTACGAAGCGGAGAAAATTTCATTTCAGATGGAGTAATCCATTTATGTGGATACTCCATAGGAGACGGCGTTAGTGTGGCGGTTGTGCGGTGGCGAAACACGAATGAATGAAAGCAGTCGTTGTAACCTTTCCACCATGATTTCCTTACTCCGCTTTCTTTCTAACTCACTCACTCACTTTTAACTCGAGAGCGGCCTACCACAAGTACGACTTTGACGGAGAAAATTACACAGAAACCCGTGTTTCGTTGGGAGCGTTGAGTATGCGGTGGGTGGCTGG
Organism: Alloscopus bannaensis; assembly: GCA_027743745.1. NCBI lineage: Eukaryota > Metazoa > Arthropoda > Collembola > Entomobryomorpha > Entomobryidae > Alloscopus > Alloscopus bannaensis. The sequence goes on along the minus strand of JAHZMW010002348.1, from coordinate 16,291 downwards.
AGTTGTAGTGATGGTGTGTGGATAGTTTAAGGTCTCTCGCTTTCTCTCTGTGTTATCAAAAATAATGGTATCACAACCTTTCCCCTCTGCGTTTCATCACAAAACCCGAATTTTCTCTCATGCTTTTTTAATGCTTGAATATGTACTCTTCTCTTCTCGGGATTTCCTTTCTTCTCGCCACTCTTTCTCTGTAATGCGGTGCCGGCCACTATACTGTCGTCAGAATGAAGCCACTTGGCCTTTGAGATGACCGCAGCCCAGCCCCCCACATTATCCCTTTGTGGCCTTTCGTCAGGCCTACAATATTATGTATTCTTGCACATTGTCTAGTCGTTGGGAGTTTGTTAAGAAGTAGCAGTAAGATGATTGCCCGCAATGACCCTTATAAATCCTCACACCACTTTTAAGATAAGCGCAGAGGGTTTCGAGATTGTTGATAACTCCCTGTTCGTAGCACAAGTGTAAACACTTTGGCGTGAGAATCGTCTGGACTCATGGATTATATTACGTGAACGAATTACATGGTCGTACTAAAAGGCTTCTCCTGAAGACAGTGAGTGAGCAGAAAGGGCAGTAGTAGTACTATGTAGTAACTTCTAAATTCCTCCTGATTTCCATTGGAAATGCCGAGACGCCTGCTCAAGTACAGACATTATGTTGCCTTTATGCTCATTTCGTAAATTATAGGAATGTAGAAAAGAGAGTTGAAATGGAAGACGTCGATGATATGAGTGCTTGCGGTGTTTTGTGTGCGATCCTCACCGTGTTGCTTGCAGCAGTTTGTACAACAGGGAAAAAATACGAGAGACTAAGCGTCTTGGGATGTTGGGACTCGTGTCTATTTCAGTTGTGCTTTACTGATGCTTTGCGCGACAATACAACTGATCACATCGCACAACTGAAAACAAACTCGCGTAACTCGGGGCTCTCTGTACGTTTCTTCTTTGCCATGCTTGAGTCTGATGAAGCTCAGGCCATGTGGCGTTCTGAAGCATTTTGCATGGCGCACCATTCTTATTCATATGGCATAGGAGTTTGTGGCATGCATACAGACTATTAAGCCGAAAGGCCAAGAAGAGTGGAACATGATTTCCGACTCGAACCAGTGGAATCCGTGTTCTTTTTGTGGAACCTTGAATCTTTTGCAGCTCACCCTTTTTTGTGCCGTTGGAGAAGAAAAATGTATAGGAAAGTCACACATTCGATATTCATTCCGCAAAAAGCATGAAGGCATGCACCAACTACCCACACGCGTGCATGGTTGTGTTTTTTGAATGACATGTGTGTGTGACGTCGAGATTCTAGCATGGGTGCAACAACGTTAGGCAAGAAACTCGTATTATGCAATTCTCTTGTTCTTCAAGCCTTCTTCCACTCTCTCTGTCTCTGGTTACATGTGTATTTTCAGGTTTTCCATTGTACGTATGTGACGTGAGATTCTCGAGGGGAATAATGGTACTACATACATACTCTTTTTGGGAAAGTAATTATCTTTAGCGGATCCATGGCAAAGGATGCTTTTCTCCCGTACTCAAAACGGTTGTGTATAGCGTCGAATTTGAATAACCTCATCTCTCTGCCGAGAAAACGAGCTTTCGCTGTGTAGAAAAACTGCAATGTTTTTGTGTCTGCTCAGAGGCGTAATGGGGTGGAACACATTGAGAAAGTCGCTTCCGCTGCGATGATTATATAGCATGATCCTGGGATTTAGTTCTCTAGGTATTCATGACGGTAAAATGATAGTGAATTAGAACATGTGCGGCTACCCACAATTCAAGATGTATGCTACAAAACTTTCAATGAAAATTTGTGCACAACGAGCGGAACTGGTTGGGGACGCTGAATCTCCGAAATGGTAAACTACTCTCACTAGTTCATGGGAGTCTTTAGAGGTTACAGGATGAGTTCGTGTCTGGCTAGGAATGTTTCAATCTACAAAAGAGAAACTCTCTTTACAAAAATCGATTAAATACTATAAATTCGGATTTGGGAAAGTAAAAAACGGGACGTGTAAACATTGTACGCGTGGTAACATACTTTGTATAACATCTGCTGCGCGAAGCTGGATGTTTGTTTTGCATACATCCATTCAAATTCAACCGTGGCGTTGATCTAGTTTGTCGTTAACAAAGAAAAGCACATAAATTCAAACAAATGTTCCTCTCAATGTAGAAAAGGCCGAGTTAGTTTCAGATGATTGATTTGGGTGAAATGCACAGTCGATCTTCATCGTTTTATGCTTAATAAAACATGATGATGAGCAATGATCGTAAAAACTACTCTTTTATCTTTGTCTTCCGGTTTTCTTGTGAGATACGGAAGTCTCCTGGTTGTGTGAAGTTTGCAAGAGCCAAAAGCGTTCTTCTCATGCAACACGCAAACGTGTCATGATTAACTAATGTATAGTTTGGACGACTTCATGATTGTCTTAAATTTTACTCTAAACTTATGTAAAATATATGTAGTCATTTTGCTCATATGAATCCATTCAATTGTAGTAAGACAAGTTGTCAGAGAATAAATACAGACGCTTCCCTGCGAACCTACAGCGAGAAATGAAATGGAGTTTGTGTTTTTGTTGTATGTAGTATGAAGTGTAGGAATCTCCTGCAGGTCCATTGTAGTAGAAATGCACCAAGATTATGCATGCAGATGTTAACAACTCTCATTTCTGACTGAGGTTGTTAAACACGCTAAAAATACAACCTTCCCATACTTTGCAAGAGGAGATAATTTAACATTTGGAAAGGGCGACGAAATGAGCACATGGCCAAGAAGGATAAACTTGCTAGATAGTTGTATGCGAGTTGCCATTGTTTGTGTAGATGCTCAGCTATGTACCCCACATTCATAATGTACATCATCATTTTTCTTTGCTGTCTTGAAGTGCTTTCCTGAAAAGGCAAAAAGTGCAGACAAAGATAACCATTCGTACACATACAAGAAATTATCATGATGAGTCAGCCGGCTCCAGGAATCTGGCCAGATATTTGTCTTTGTTGTCAGACAGGAAAAGGGAAAAACGTTGCCTCTCTTCTCGAAAGAAGAATGCTGATTCCCCCGAAAAAGTTTGTGTGCACGTCTCTGTGTATGCTGATACGCACACAGGTTTATTATTACTTTTACTCCTTTTGTAGTTTTTAGTTTCAAAGAAGAGAGAGAAAGAAAAGTGGAATCTAAATTACCTCCTGTGCACGACACGCTTACACGTTGTGTTGCTAGTGGCACAAAGCAGGGGTGATGAGGAAACGAGTGAGGAGCCTTTTCAGAAAGACATGGGAATGGTCATACACTTTTTGCGTTTCCTCTGACTCTGAAAAGCTGGAAAGTGGAATTATGTGTGGAATGATGGAGAGCAGAAGGAGAAGAGCGAGAAAATTACAAGTGAGTCCCAAAGTGAGCCGCTAAGGTAAAATACGACGAAGTACGGAAATGTGTGCTTGAGTGTGAACTATAAGTGTGTGACAACATGAAGTTACGATGCCCATTACTCTCGTCATATCGGAAGTGAGAGGATGTATTGTGAACAGCTTTGTCCGCATCAAGAAAAGTGGTGAAGATTTGAAGTCAGTGAAACGACGAGTGTAGTTACGCTTGAAAGTAAAGCGGATGAAAGTATGGAAAGTATAATGCGTTTTGTCTTTCATATATTTGTCGGCTCCCACTGAGCCGTGGCTAGAATTTGAAGCTCCAGGGGCAAACTTTACAATTTAGCTTACAAATCGACGTTAAAACTTTGGCGAAATTCTGTGATTCAATCACATGGATCGAAAAGTTGTGACTTAGGCAAAGCCCACTCGTTTCGGCGGAAATCAAACAAAAAGGCAAGATGGCCTTTTAAATTGCAAAGGCATATTATTATTTGCTCGAATATATTCATATTTAGAGCAAATTTTTTGATCCGATGCACGCTTGATGCCTGAGGAAACGCAGTATGCGAGCAAACTGTCAATGGTTAATAAGTGGAAATGCCTGAAAGACAATATGGAAAGGCAGGGCTATATTTGTGTCTATATAGTAAAACTCAAACTTGCTAAAAACATTTTTAACAATGTCAAAACGGCATATTGTATAAAGGATCGGATTGTTGGATTATACAAATTTCTTTCTCTCAAGGGATGTACTCCTCGCCAGAGAGACACAGCTTACAAATTCGCATTTTTTGCTACATTCTCTTCGGATTTTTTGTAATATATCAAATACACATAGTTTTTTAAGATTCTGATAAAAATACTGAAACTAAACACGGTATAGATATATATACTTAATATCTCTTGGTGTAGCTACTGTTGTCATTCATCTCGATTTCGACACAATTTCAAAACAACAAAAGCTTCTGTGTTTTTGGAAGTGTACTCGAGCTCACTTACTGAAGCGAGTACTGAGCGTCAGTCTACCTTCATGTCGCACTTTGAGACAATTCACCTCCTTAAATGGCATTCTCCCTCAAGTGTTCCCTTTCTCTGCATGCTTAGATGTGAACTGCCGCGAACTGAAAGGAAAGTTTGACGTATAATATAATACACGAGTTGATTGATAAATGGAATTGCTTTCTCTTTTCAGTTCCACTTGGAGCACTCTCCTCTTTCTTCCATGTCATTTGAACATCGAGGAGGATGTATTTCTTCATCGGAGTAAAAGGAGTAAATACGTACACGGGGAAAAGACTCGTTATGCCTCCACCTCACATTTATCCTTCTGACAACGAAGTTTTACGAGCGGATAGCAACCCTGCACTTAGGCAAATGTCCTGTTTTCCCTTGAAACCAAATGAAATACTGGCAAACAGTGGGGAAAAAAGGTTTCGCAGATAGATGAGAGGTGCATATGGCCGCAACCACGCATTTCCCAATAAGCCTACAAACTTAAGCCAAGTTTGTTAGAGAAGCGATGGAAGACTTGTATATTTCTCATGTACATTTTGGTTCAGACAGCGATCAAATTGCAGTGGAGGTTCATGCACATTTTTTAAGAATAAACAAATGGAAGTATAAAGGTAGCAATAAAAAGGTTTTCCCCTCAACTAACCCAACTTTACCTGCTTTCTCTCTCATTTCATTTTTATCATTACACACTCTCCCACCATGAATCTTTTTCGCTGGTGGATGAAAAAACGCGAGATACAAAATTTTATAAGCCAACCTGAACTACCTACAACTGGAGTCGCAGCAACTCAGCTGCGAGTTAATTTGATGCTACCGAGACTGGAAGCGATTCAATTTTATCGCTAACCGCAATCGTGATGTAGGTGTGCATGCACATTTTGGGGATTTCACCGGAAAACTTTTTTAAATGCTTTCATTTGTATCCGCGCCAGATACCCTTTGCTTTTCCCTCTGCTAACGTATGAACCTATCTGTTGGTAATCCACAAAGGTCAGGCCTTGCTTGACTTTGTGCAAATAAGTTGGCTCGACTTTTATTGGTATTTTAGTAGAAGGAAATCTTGTTACAAGTCGTAAATGTCTGTTTGGATTAACTGTCGGTTTGATCATGTCGCCATAAACGGTTGTTTGCTATTTCCATATTTCTCGATGTTACCAAACGTGCAAAGCGCCACATTGATTATAAATTTTCATTCATATAATTTAAGAGCTCTGTGATTTCAAAGGGGTCGTCATACATGACGGAAGAAGAAGACCGTGAAGGATGTTCTGCTGCCCGATGTGTTTCCCCCACTCAAAGAATACAGTAATTTTTAACGCACTATGTACATTGATTACCTTAAATGCACATGAGGCATGTTGCAGCAGGTGAGGAGAATTTAGTCCATAAAATTTTATGTGAACAATAAAGTTTTCCTGAGCTACACACGGCTATGACTCGCCCAGTCTACTTTATATTTACATTTAATCGTGCTGCACTATTGGGAGTAGTGCTTCGAATCGACTTCGACGGGAAAGCACACGCCGCTCAAAATGTCGAGTAAGTAAGCACGAACGACGTTGCGAATTGGTTTTCGTATTACAATATTGTTGTAAGTATGTCGACGTCCTATTCTTCTCCGCTTTCATCCCATTTTCCGGTAATCTATCAACTCTGTGTATGTGTGACCTCCAACAAACTGGAAATACTGGAATCGAATTGTGTATACCATCATAGTCGTGGATTTGCTCACAAAGTTTGTATTTGCAACTGTGTAGTTTGTAACTTAATATTATGCGGCTCTTATAAGTCTCTTTGTACAATCGTGAAACACGTTCCTTATCTGTGAAAGGCACTGTGCGGACCACTACCACCATCATCATCATGGCAATTGAAGACGGGGACGTACATATATATGTGAGCACTTCGTGTGACCTCGATACAAGGATGACTTGTTCGGTTCCGCTACACATCTCACACTCTCTTTCCAATAAGTGGTTTTTATTGGCATTGTTCCATAAACCTGATATCCCTCAAATCCTTATAATAGTAGGCGGAGGCAGGGATGTGTTTAACCAAAAAAGTTGCAAGGACATACATATAATAAGGAGGCAGGTCCAGTAATGAAATGAAATCGTTCTTGCCGTAGGTTCTGCGTGCTCCTGTAGTGACAGGAGGACGTTAGTGTCGAGATTGTTTCCTAACATCTTTATTTTCAAAGATAATATTACCTCTACATCCCTTCTACAAACTACACCTGTATTAACTTTTCCTTCACGAACTTGCTCCGCCGGCAAGAGTAGTTGAAAACTTTTCTCAGAGTAACCATGTAAAATTACTTGTAAAGTGTTCGTCATGATAGTAGTCTCTGTGTTTTTCCTTCCATATTTCATCATATTTGGTGCTCAATACTTTCTCTCCCTGCGTTATATGTACCTGAGACAGTTGAAACTTTTCACTGTTTTTTTCTATCTTCATTCCAAAGAAACTCATCGTCCTGAGTAGTCCCTCCGGCAATTACAATATTATATGAAGGAAAAAACTTTCCGAGTTGTTGAGATGAAACACAAATGAAGCCATTCTCGGGAGAGGATGCGTAGGGAAACCTTTTTCTAATCACATGAGGAGCAGGGATTGTGAAGACGGGAAAAATATTATTATAAACTTCAACAGCGGCAAAATTACAGAAGGAAGACACCGTTCAAATAAGAAACTTCCCTTATTTCTGAAAGTTCAAACATTAACAGCACCTCGTTTGCATATTATTATCCTACATCCAAGCGTGTAAATTATCGGGCTGCGCTTGCAAAATGTTTTATTTGATGGCAGCCTTTTCCAACGAGATCACATGTGAAAACTCTCTGATGCCATTCATTACGGCATGTCTTCCCTTCTCCATAGTATTTGGGGATTTTACAGTTCCATGAGTGCCAGACGTTTGTACAAAAAGTTTCTTTCAAAGCTTGCAGAAATATTTGACTCGTCATCATGCCCAACTAAAAAAAGTCAACAGCACAACAGACTAAAGATTAGAACCATGAAATAGAAAGAGTTTAGAAGAACACACAAGTTGGAAAAATCAAATGGAACATCACAAGTGTTCACCGTCTCTCCTCGCTGCCTGTCAAAAACGGAGATTTTCTTTACCAGAGGATATTGTGTAATCATTTCATTTTTGCAAATTCCTTTAGTATCCTCTCTACTTGAAGAATAAACATGCTCGAGTCTCAACAAGCAGATAAATAAGTGCCAGCGCTTCAAGTATTAAACCGAAAACTCACATATAAATATATATTTTTAGAGAGCCCCATACCATTTTCTCCGACACGGGTGAATTTCTTTAAAAAATTGAGGAATCCTCCAAAAAATCATTTCTCCATCGATGATGTTCTTGCTTTTCCAGTGGCAATGAGAAGTCTTTTGAAGCGTCAAGGGGTAGCGTAACACAATAAAGAATATTTGTCCTCTCTTTCCCTCTCATGTGTAACAGAGAGCGGAGTACTAAGGACGATTTGAATGGCAAAGTACTTTTACCTATATGCGTTGATCTTGTGTCAAAACGGATAAACGACAAAAAAACTAGATTTTTTCCGCCAAAGGATTTCTCTTTCATTTTTCTCTCTATTCAACATGTCTATCAGAGAATTGGGGAGAGAGAATAAGAGAAGCCGGATGAGGTTGCAGTTTTTCTCTAGCCTTACATTTATTGAGAAACGAGAAAAAGAAAGAGGAAAACTTGACATGAAAAGATTTTCTCTTTTGCATTTCTCTCGTTTCTTGGTTGCTTACTGTGTCAAAAACAAGGGTAATCCTCAAACGCACAGAGTTTGCATAGCTGATATTCGAAAAGGTGACATGGTTTAAAGCAGAACAAGTTGGATTTTTCTTATGTAAACTTGTCATCTCCCTCAACACCCCACCACTTTTACATTATTTGCTGACACGCTTCGGTGTTCATAGTTACGCATACTAGTGTGCAAATAATGTGCACGCGTAAATCCTCAGCTTACAATGAATCATCATTATTATCATCGTTCTCTCAATATAAACCGTCTGCACAATCTTGTACTTTTCATTTCAAATGTGAAGCAATAATGCGCTGGAAACACACATATACAAGTCGATTGCAATGATATGCTCGAAAGCGTGCGTAAATGCCGTTTGCTTCACAGGATGATATGATGCAAGAGATTGTGCGGTGAAAATCGCCGATCCGCATACAGATGAAGCATCATCATTATTACGTACAAGCATTATTTTTTCTCTCTGCCTCGCTTTTGTGATATAACTTTCAGCAAAGCAAAGCTCACAGTGATACTTTCTCGTACTCCCATTTCTTCTCAAATGTCACCTTTGGAAGGAATACATGTCCTCGTGTTTACTCCACAAGGGTTATATTTTATATGATCACAGGTCTCTTTGTCAAGACAACGTCGTCAGTTTGATCAAACGAGAAATATAATGTTTGAGAGGAAGGAATAAATTGGAGCACCAACTTTTTTCCCCTCAACTCATACATACTAAAAATCACAAACTTTCTCTCTCGCCCTGACTAGTTTCTCGGCACAAACTAGACACACACCCTTATACTGATTGTGAGCCTGTTTTCTCGTCATGCATTTCATCTTTTGCCAAGTGGTGTATACATGATAGTGTATATACATAACACAGAGTGAGTTCCTAGATCCAAAACAAAGTTTGCGAGAGGATGCCACACATTGTTTGACTGGATATAGAAAAGTGGGTGGACGTACAAGTACAGTCAACTTTTTGGTTGCAAGAGTTTTATCATTATAAAGTCGTCCTCCGGTCAGGGCAACCGGCACGATCCTAGGCCAAACCATTAATGTATATAATCTTAACTTTATAAAGTTTTTAAAAGTTTTTTTTTTCCATTCTCTGCTTTTCATACTTGACAAGAAAGTTTGCGTTCCATGAACTTGGGTTAAATTTTTGTGTCCGGGTTATGTTATAATAAATAGAAAAGGGAAAAGTGGATTTTCGTCTTTATCTCCTAATACAAGGGAGCGAAGAGAGATCGAGAGGGAGAAAACAAGTTGTTAACTTTTTTTCCTTCATTCTATAATCATAAATGAGCATTTGCGCAACCAGGTATAGATCCACCTAATAAGTACACATGAGCAGGAGAAGACATCAGCAGCAGAGTATAAGAAAACCCAAAGATACATATGAGGTAGTTGTATTTGTTTGTGTATGCTACTTTAATTTCAGGAGAGAGAAAAAATGCGAGGAAAACAAGAGGAGAAAGAAAAAGTATGCAGCGTACTCCTTTACCTACAAAATTTTCATGCATAATCAAGCGGGATACGGAGAATGTGAAGCGAGCTTGAAATACAAGTGAAAAACGTGAGGTTTGTTGAGAGGAAAACGGATAAAGAACATACATCTGCATAATTCAAAGGCGTTCTTAAAAAAACTGAATAGACTAACCAACTCCATTTGTTTCTTATGGCACACGCTATCGCAAAAACACAAATGCTCGCAACTCCACAACCGCAAACTATATATACAAACTGAAAATTTCATACTAACAAACCACCTCCGGTAGTTCTATGAGTTTGTCTTGACACCAACTCAGACAAAAATAACTTGTCCTGACATTCTGTCTGACTAAAGAGCTCTCTCAGCAAATTTTGTCAAATATTCATTTCCCTCAACTTACCCCATGTGCGCTGATAATGTGCGTGCGTTTCTGTTGAGAACTCCTAATGCCATGTAAAGTATAATTTTATTCTACAAATTGTCAGCGAGTTCCCGTGAAAGCTCCGCGTCCAAAGAAAACGGGAGAGACACTACATGTCCCTACTCACTCTATCTAAAAGTCAGTGACAAGTTTGTCATGACAACACATCACTAGTGCCATTTCACTCCCATTCTCCAAACACGTCATCTCTCGTCTCTGTCTGTCTGTCTCTGCGAAAACCTGTCCACACTTGTCAAATCACAAAGGAGAAGAAAATGCATGGTACCAACGACGACTGATTATATATTATGGGAGACCGCCGTAATAAAGCTAGGGCAAACACATGGGCAAACCTTCGTAGCGTTTTTCTGCGATGTCAGCAAGTTTGCGAAGTTGTGTGTACTCCACCAGTGAAATGTAACAAATTGTTTGGCAACAACAATTTGTCTGTCTGCTGAAAAGGTGGACCAACACAATGCGCTCACGATGATGGTATCATCCACCTCAATGCAAGCTTTCTACCGAGAAAATATAAGTGTGAGGAGGAAGTTCGTCTCGGTGAAAATGGCACATCAATAAAAAAAAAACTAGCCCAACCCGTCGCTCTTTCCGTTTCTCTCTCTCTCTCTCTCTCGTTGCAAAATGAACGTAAAGGGAGGAAGATAAACACGATTTCCAACCGGAATAGCCTATCATAAAGAAGTAATGTAGAGAAATACGGAAAGGAGTGAAGGACTTGCAAATTTATGATATGTCTCTCCAACTACACACACCAGAATTGGAACATCCTTGTGACAGTCACACATTATCATCCAGAACAGGCGCTTGTGAATGTGTGTGGGCTTTTCGGTGGTTCATTCACATAGAGTGTGTGACAAGGAGAAAAAAGCGTTGACAATGTGACACCGGCCAAGCAAGAAAAATTGTATTGTTGATTGTGTAATTTTCTCAAAACAACATCCTCCTCCAAATGGAGCCACCTCCAGAATAAAAATTTCCTCCTGACTTATTTATTTCAAAATGGCTCTCATTTTCTGTAATGCAACTTTCAACTTGAATTTTTCGCTGGAGCACACAAACTTTCTTTTTTCCTCAGGTTGTTCTCCTGCAAATAAATTGCCCTTACAGAGCCTACCATGGACCGAAGTGTTAAACATGAGCCTTCACTCCGTTATATAGAGGGTGCGGATAAATATAAATGTGTACACAATGAACGCGAAATTGCTGCAATGAAATGAATTCAAGAGGGTCCCTCGAACGTGTTCGTTACTTCAAATAGCTCTCGTATCTCTCTTTCTCATTTACTCTCTTTCTCTCCCTCTGTGTGTATAACCGGTTGAAGTGTAGCAAACTTCAAACGTCTGTAGTGAACAAGAACACTTCAGCTTCAGCAGGTGGACCACTTTCTAGTACTTCAGCGAATAATAACAGCACACACATGTCCATTAGTTTTTTTTTTTAAAAAAAAGAGCTATCGTGTGTTCTTATAAACTCTCTCGGTGGGCGTGGTAGGTTTGTATATTTTATTTCATATTTTAGCAACTGCAAAATGTCGCTGCGAGTTTCCCGAGGCTAGGCGAGCGTAGTAGTATTCCATCAACCGGATCCATTATTGTAGACCCGTTCTTTTCTAAACTATACACCAAGACCTCTGCATTTGCTGAATGCGAATGTATGTCTTTCTTATCTAGCTTTCGAAATGGGATGCTTTGTTGTCCTCAATGCATGAAATACAGGCCAGAAGACCTCGTAAAGGAATAAATTATATGACGAGTTGACAACCGAGGAAAGCGTGGGGCTCGTCTCAAGTGTCCCCTCGCTTTCCAAAGTGGTATGATGTATTCATTCACAATTTATGGTTTTCGGAGTAGCTATCACCGATTCAACAGCGAGGTTCGCTCTGGCTGTTGAATCGGGGGTGCGTGTCGTAAACTAAAAAGTTTTTAATGCCGCCTCCATGTCTGTCACAAGAATACTTGGGTTAATCCCAAAATCAACTTGCAACACGAATGCTCAAATCTCTAAAATAAATCATATATACAAGCATCGTCATACAGATTGACGACTATGAATGATTTTTAACGAGCCACCAATCAATATTATGAGTGCCATCCTGCAGTGAGAGTGTGACTACTGACATGAATTTGAGCTTAAGAATCAACAAAGCTTTGCTACAACTCCTACTTGCGTTAAGAAGGGCTTCCAGGTAAAAGGTTCTTTTATGTCGTGTAACCGTTCCGCCAACAACGCGGTGACAGAACATGACACACATCTGTTGAAACACGCCCGTAGAAGAACGCTGAGCAGAAAGCACAAAATGGTCTTAATGAGCCTCGTTATTTTAGTGCTTCAGAGCGGAGGTTTTCCCAGGCTTCAATAGCATACTGTGACACTTGCCATAAAAATGCAAAAGACGGCATCCAGTGTAAGTAGGATTCCATTTTGTGAATGACATGACTATATACTTTGATAGCGTCATATTATTAAACACTTTATACTCATTAAAACGAGTTGAGTGATGGAATGCAGTGTTGGTTGTTGGTATGGAGGAAAATGCAATATGATACTTGATATGATTAGATATGGTTTAATACAAAAATAATATTATGTGATCATTTACCACTGACCCTTTGGAGTGGAATACTACGGAGCTTCGACGAAACGCCTATCATCTATGTGACTAAACGAGAAAAAACAAAATATGAGAAGGATCAGTCTTCCGCTTCCTGCCCGATTGACAAGTCTGTGATGTGATGATGAGGCTCTCTCTCATGTAAAAATACACGGCTCCTGTCAAAAATATGTGTGTGCAGTCCACTAAAACCACGGAGACCGTCAGAGACAAAATGTTCAAAAAAGAACTTGGAAATAAATGATAGCACAAAACTCACGAGGACGATTACGATTACCACTCACGACGAGAACAAAACACGCACACACCCTCACATAAGGTTCCAACTCCAGACTTTTTGACACACGTATATCGTGATACACTATGGAGGTACTCGGACAGTTAGGTTAATTCACATTTATATGAAAAAATGATGTATAGTAGTATGTAATGTTCTGCAATTGCACACGCAACATTTCTCCCAAAAAAGACGCAATATTCTCTCAGTTCACGCTACACAATAACTTTTTTGTGAAGTTTGTTAAGGATCATTGCAAAAATAGGATCGCCGTTCGTGTCGTATTGGTTTTCATGGTGTTTCCAATACACACGTCGTGCCTGAGCAGACCTGTTTGTTTGCTTCTGAACGCGATACAAACAGACACTGAGCTATCGGCTTCGCAAGACAGTTGAGTTTATAGCGTCGTGTCGTGGCATGAAGCATGCAAAATGCAACATGTGATTACCAAAGTAGCAAAGGGAGCACACAAAGACTCGTGCAATCGTCGTGGTGTGCTTCTACTCCCTCAAAGTACATCGGCATACAACCACAGAGAAGACAAGGAGGAAAAAAAATGTGGAAGAAAATCCTCCTTCCATTGTGCTCAGCATGACTGGAAAGGAGGAGGATATCGTATCGAATAATATGGCGTGTACCCAGCCCCTTGTCCATAATATCTAATGTACGAGAGTCGCCTTCTCCAGTGAACTCCTTTCAACGCTCATTTTTTCGTCTGAAAAGGTTGTTACATGAGCTCGCTGTAGTTTCACATTACTCTTCAGCCGTTTTCTGGTCTTCGTTACTAAATATACTCCCACGTCCGTGGAAGATGACTTGGTTATCCTTCTTTTTGGATAGGAGTAAAAAATGTGGCCTTTTTTGGGGAGGATAAACGAAATGTCTTTCTTTTCTACACATAGATCGTCGTGGAATCCTGCTGCTCCCACTTCTCTGCCCTCCAAAGTGTGCTCCACTTTTCAACACTTTCACCCATTAACACACCCAACTTTACTCTCACTGTAGGACTCGTGTTTGAGCAGAAGAGAGCAACTTTTTCGGGTGGTTGTGAGTTTTTTTTTTGTTATTATTGTACGAAAGTTGTTGTTTTTGTTGAGATGATACTTTTGACAGGGTCGAAGTGAAGTGGAAAAACATTTTATAGTCTCTTTTGGGAAATGAAAGAGAGAGGGACTAAAACGGCATTAGTTTGTCACGAAGCTGTTTTCCATTAGGAGAAAGTGACAAATAATTTTACCCATTTACGTCTCTGTACTGTTTCTCAATCTCGAGGCTTCTTGGAATGGTAGTATGATCTATATATGTAGTTTCCGGGTGGCTTCTATCCTCTATCAACTCATGCTACATTGTGTGCATGATTGATTTGAAAGCTTGTAAATATTTTCACTAACTTATGCGGTGGCCGTGTCATTTTTGTAACACAGTTTTCGCAAATTCTCCATTCGCAAAGGAAGTCGATGTTTTTAAGTGTTGCATGCGTGACCCTTTTACACGATGTATTGAACAAAGGCCTATTTGCGTCAATAAGAGTGGCTGGTGCTACTGTGATGTCCTTGCATGTACCTATGTACACATCTTGCGTATTCATGTGGTAAGTGTGTATTTGTGTATATCCAGGCTAAACGTGGTCGTGCCTGGCATGAAATGATCGAATTTAATGGTCTATTGTTGTGAGAAAAGCGTCATTTAGCATGCTCTAACCGACAACACTTCATCACTCAACAGGATCATGTGAGCCAGAGGACGAGTTGTAAAAACGTTCGAAATATGTATGATTTGCTTTTGTGCCTTACTTTTGCAGAGTCGGCAACCCTACCTTTGGAAAAGTAATACGTCCAGCAGAGTGGCATGTTTTGTATCGATACGTGATCTGGCTGCATGATCGAAATGTTGTGCAGTTTGTGTTTTCTTTAGTTATGTATGTGAGGCCGATTTAGATAATATGTACCTATTAACTAACTCGGCCTCAGGGAAGACTATACATAAATATAATGATTTTTGCAATTTCCTTTCTACATTTTAAGGTTACAGAACGCAATGCTTATTACGGATTGGAATCTTTCACAAAATTCAATTAAAATCAAGTAAATTAATGGCATAAATGCACATTCACAATGAGTTGCATGTATTATGAACTGTTGTATGAACCAGATTTGGATATCTTTGTGTAATAATGCTAGGCGACATGCAATAGGAACAAGAGAAGCAACGCAGGTCATTATTTTTTAAAGTAAAGAGATACACTTACCTCAGGGACATTACTCAATAAATTAGCAGTATTTATATACAGATCTACTGTTTCATTCGTCGTAGTACATCAAATATGACTTCGTCTAACGACGTAACGAAAGCGAGTCAAAACATAAAAAACAGGATTTGATGTTTTCAATGAACGCCAACAAATATAATGCACGCACTGTCAGCCGATTGAAAACGAAACCAATCGTTGTATTACGTGACTACTGAATGAGGCTCCTCAATAATATTTTTTGTATAATGAGATCAGATTCTGTCGTTTCTGCTCGAAATGCGTGCAGTCGTTTGCAAGACACAGAGTTGGCAGTTCATGATGAAGAAAAGCGGAAGGAAAATATAGTTTAGGTGACAACTGAAATATATGTGTGCATGTAAAAGTCATTTGCATTGTACAGCAAACGGCTAGTACTTCCAACCTGTGCTCGCTAGCAAACCGTCAATAGCATTTATGTAATTTGTATTCTAGTTGTACCTACGATGCAGTTACGATGTAGCTAGTTGATTTTTAGTTACAGGCTTTTAAAGATATGTAGACCACAGTATTTGTTAAGAAAATTTAAAAGAGATCAATGGAAGCACATATCCTCGCTTATATACTGAAGTATGCCGGCCCTGTCTGGCGCACAGCGTGAAGAATGTATTTACTATGACTCAAACGTTGCTTGGTTGGTTGGAGTACTAGTAAGGTTTCATTATTAAGTAGGGCAAATAAATTTGGAGCATGATGTCCAGATTTCGATGTGACCAAACTATCCACACTCAAAAACTACTGTATCTTAAACAAACCACAGCTGCTACTTGAAAAATACATTTTATAGTGATGGCCATCTATAAGTTACAATTTGCGTCCTGTGCTGCTGAAGTTTAAGTGCACCGCATGTCGCTCCTTGACAGTGGCTTTTTTCAACAAATTTTTACGTGAAGGACAACGACAATATAGCTTATTTATAATATATATATTTCAATATATAATTCGATCAGGCACGTAGCATCCATGGGGGACATGGGGGACGTGTCCCCCACAGGATTTACCCAAGTGGGGGACGACCCCCACAAAA